>MNCI01015096.1:311086-338491 GCA_015680685.1 Gnetum montanum
AAAAACATTTGAAAAAAAAAGATGAAGAGAAAAAAGTAAAGAGGCAATGGGAAGAGTAATGTACTTTCAAGCTTATTGGGTGTGCTAATTGGTATGCTTACCATCCAAATTGATCTCATACTTGCTCACATCAAAGTAGTTGAACCTAAGCCAATGCAAACCTTTCTCATGTTCAACCCATTATCTAGATCACTTGACTTTCCACAACGTTGTTGTCCAAGAAAAGCTTTTGTTCATTCCTACCCATGTTCATAAAGGCCTAGAAGCCTCTTTCTTTATGAACCTTAGTGATGTCAATTGCTACTTTCATCTAGGTTCCTAATAATTTATTCCAAGGGTCAACCATCTTCATCCTTGATCCAACCCTTGATAAAATTCAAGCATGAAAATTTTCTCTTAATGATTAGTATGTTGTGCTTCTTATTAGGATGTGGGATTGTTAGCACAACTAAGGGAATCAATGAAAGGGTTCTTTCAAAGAAAAATTTGAGGAGCTTGCTATGCATACATGCTGGATGGAGGAAAACCAAACCAAAGTCTTGGTTTAGATGTTTGTAGGCACACTACCTTGATTTGGTTCACCCCAATGTTTTGATTGTAAAAAAAAATCAAGGCTGGATGACACTAGATCAAGAAGATATAACCTGATGCTTACAAGGAAGGCTTGAAGGTCAATCCCTATTGTGTGGATGAGTGGTGGTGAAAAGATGTGGTAGAAAATCTATCATGTGATGTAGGATATGATCATGTGCTCCATGAGATAATCGAATGATTAGTTGGGGATCCAATGATGTTATACTTTCTTCCTTCCTCACACTCATTCATTATTAACTCTCCACCTCTTCTATTACATTCTTGTTCATGGTTGTATGTGGCAGGAGATAAATTGAGCAAAATGAAGGATATGATCTAATCATCCAAGATGAAAAACTCATATTTCATGCTAATATCTCACTAGTTATTAAGAATCCATGAGTGTCTCATCAATGGGTTTCACAACAGCAATGAAGATATGTGCCTACTTTAAGGAGGACTTACTTGTGAATCCTTGGTGAGTACACATTACATGTGACTCATCCAAAGCTAATCTCCTAGTGATGATAAGGGTTACATTGCATACAACACTTGATTAGTCTTCCACTTGTGTAAGAATCAACTCTTTGTGCTTTAAATTTTGACCATACTAACCTTAATTGACCCACCTAAATTATGTCTATATTTTATTATTCTTGATCTACAATCATTCTCCTACTATTGTAATCCCTCTTTTCTAGCCCTAGGTTCATGGGAATGCACATGTTGATTCATCAACTTCTTTTTCATGAACCATGATGTCGTCTAAGGTAAGCTTATAATGTTCTTCTTTTTTTTCTTCTCATAAGCCTTGTGAGGTCAATCCTGGGTGATTCAGGCATGGTACAGGTGTCAAATGATTCTTCAATGGTAGTTCAAGATGAGTAGAAGACATGGGAAAAGGAGTTAGGTAATTTTCCCTTGTTTGGAGGGGGGGTACATTAACACATCCCTGCATCAACATAGGGGCATTGATTTCCCTATGCCAATGACCCTATATAAAGTTGTAGGAATCCCAAACTTTACTTATTCTTTTCCTTCCAAATTTTTCTTATCGCATTTAATCCCATGGATCACAAATAAGCAAAAATATGTTGAAATATTCACCCTATAAATAGATTGGTAATATTTTATTTACACATTCTTCCTAGGTTTTCCTCTCCTTGGTGTTCTAGTAATGTTTCAAGCCTAGTGTCTCATAGCTTAGTCCTAGGAGAGAGACACCAATTTTTATATGTATTTAATATTTCTAGTAGTTATTTAAACATTTATACCTCATCCATTCTTACCCACACACATAATAATTTCATAGTTGTGATGATGTTTTTCAAGTATTTCCCAAGGGATTGTATTTATTGTTATCCTTGCACGTAATTTTTGCAATGGTAGTATGAGGCCTAGGAGAAAATCACTTGATTTTTAGTAGATCTTACAAATAATCATGTTGGAATGATTATGATCCAAGCTCTATTGACTAAGGAAGACTAAGGTTGAACAATCTCAAGTCTCTATTTGCAAACCTTTACATAAATCATTAATTCCTAAGGAGGAAGAATGGAAAAAACTTCAATCCGCCAATCCAGAATCTATATATCTTATCCTAGAGTTTACGAGTCCTAATCTAGAAATACTTTCACCTAAAAGTAGATCAAGAGGTAGGCAAGCACATTCTTGATCCTCAGATCAAGTACATATGCAACGGTAGGCAACTAAACAAGCCTTAGAGAAGCTGGTTAAAGAGAATGGTGAAGATGAGGATGACATCCAAGAGGATGTGAGTACTCAAAATGTTCAACAGTGATCCATTCATGAGAGAAAAATTATCATCAGTTTCTTGAGCTTGGTCCTCTTGAGCTCAATAATTCACTGTAGCATATGGACTTTTACGATTACATCATCTAATCCTTCACATGGTACTAGTATGAGGTAGAGGAGTTTGACCAGAACCTCACTATCGATGGTGACATGACCTTCATTTTTTAGAGTTCCTATGCCTATTTCCACATGGGTAATCTCATAAGCCATAGGACTCCCAAACAAACCCATGAATGACTAGTGACTATAGATCAAAAAGACTAAGCCCAAGCTCAATTTGAGGATCACGCTAGAGTTCTTTGACATGCATAAGGATAAGGTGAAGATGTCTAAACTTTCCTTGGTTCATAATGTTATCTACAAAATTATCATGTACAACTTTGTACCTACTAAACATCAATTAGGTATCTCCACTCAATGAGCTAAGGTTATGATAATGATGAGGGGAAGTACACCATCAACATGTCATAGTTTCCCTACACAAACTACACCTCATATCAAACCTTTAAACCATCTCCACTAGCATTAATCTAGAGCACCTCAAGTGTCTGAATGAACATAAGTGCAAAAGCCTAGTAGATTTTTTTCTTGACCTTCTAGATTTAGCGTCAAGCAAAGTTGGAAACTTGTTCCTAATGATGCTTCTTAGTCTATCATGTACATCGAAGGTAATGAATAAGTTATTACAATCTATATTAAAGTATTGTAAAATATTGATTGGAATTTCTTATAGATGATGGAAACCATTATGGATGATGAGACAATAATGAAGATCTCTTCTATTTTTTCCCCATTGTTAAATGATCCACCTCAAGAACCTTTAGCTTACCCCTTTTTTAGCCTCATCTACACTACATCCTCCATTTTCAAAAAAGCATAGTATTTAATAACAAACTTCAATAGCTTTCTTACTCTATCTTCATAATTCTTCATGTTCAAGATAAAATTTTACAAGTATAACTTGGCCACTTAGATCTAACTGATCTAGGATCTCACAAATTTATTAGTTGAAGGATTAAAATTTTGATGTGCGATTTTCACCAAATAAGGAATCAATGATTTCCTTCCAAAAAAAACTTTATTAGAGAAAATCATGTGGCTAAGAAATTCTAAATGTTGTAGTTGAAATAAGCCATAGGAAATAAAGCCAATTTATTCATTTGATCAACTCTCAGGTATTCCTCCATAATTCTCTTTACTCATTCTATCTACCTAATGGTTTGGAGGTGATACACTAAAGACATCTTTAGCTTCCTATCCAACATCTTGAATAACTTCTTTCACAAATTCCCCATGAAAAGAGAGTCATAATCTAAAATAATGCTTATCAACAACGCAAAGTAGTAAACTAGATTATCAAGAACAATGATGTCACATCGTCAGCGATGCAAGGAGTAAAGCATGAGATGAAAATGACACACTTCAAGAACTTATCAACAAATACAATTATGTTAAAAAATTCATATACTCTAGTAAGTTACATGATGAAATTCATGAAGACAATTATCCATGAGAGCTTTGGAATCTCCAAAGAGTGAAGTAGGCCCTCTAGTTTCTCATTAGATCTCTTATCTTATTGGAAAATCAAATAGCTTTGCACAAAATTTTCCACATCAACCCCAAATTAGGTTGATAAAAACTCCACCTAACCATTGTCACCATTCATTTCTACCTTGGATGGGTAACCTAATAAGTGCTATGATATTCATTGATGATTTGAGAATGCAAGGCATCCCAATTAGGAATATAAATTTGATTCTTTTTAAACTTGAGCATACCAACAAGTTCACTAGAATTTATTTCATCACCTTCATGAACCATCTTTACTAACTCCTAAGTATATTAATCATGATGAAATCCATCCTTGATTTTTTACTAGAGTAAATGGTCAGCCACCACCAAAGAGCTATTGGGTTAATCCACAATCTCAATCAAGTGCACTTGATGACATCTACTCAAAGCATCTACCACTACATTTTTCCTACCTAGTGGATAGAAAAACTAAAGGTCGAACTACTACAACATCCCTAACAATCCATCTTACTTTAGTTTTAACTTGGATTGATTAAGAAGATAGGTTGCAATATTATTATCAATTTTAATTATCACGGGGCAATCTAGGAGGTAGTTCTACCTAGTGGAAAGATAGTGCATAATGGCAAACATCTCCTTTTCATGCATTGGCCACAACTATTATGTTTAGTTTAGTTTATTTGATTGAAATACCACTAGATGATTTTCCTCTAAGAGTACCTTATAGATGTCCTCATCCAAAGTATCAATATGAACTTTGAATGACTTTAATAACTCAAGAAGAATTAACATAGGTTGATTTATGAGTGTCGTTTTGATCCTATCAAACACTTTTTGACACTAGATATTCTAGTTCCAAGGAACATGTTTCTTTTAAAAATTAGTTAAGCCTACCATTAGTCTAGAGAGCCCATAGATAAATTTACTATAATAACTTGCTAACCCTAAGAATTAACACAAATCATGCACATATTTTCGTATATTCCATGTGGCAATGACCTTCACTTTCTTTGGTTTAGTCTCACTCTATCTACACTAATGATGTGGCCTAAGAATTTCAGCTCTACCTTATTGAACTCACAGTTCTTCTACTTGATATACAACTTATGCTTCCAAAATTTGGAAAATACCTAGTCCAAATGATGAATACATTTCTACATCAAATAAGAGTATACTAGAATTCTATTGAAGTATACCATTAGAAACTTGTCAAGGTATAGATAAAATGCCTTGTTCATGTGTAGAATCTAGCTAGAGCATTACACAACACAAATGGTATAATTGTATTGTAATAAGTAACACATGCTATCTTTTCTTTGTCCCCTTCTACCATTTATAGTTGATAGTAATCTTGGTGGAGGTTGAGTTGAGAGATGATCCATGCCCCCACTAGTTGTTCAAATAAGTCAAAAACTAGTGGTTCTAGATATCTATTCTTGATTATGTAGTTATTCATAATCTTGAATTCATGACACAATCTCAAAAAATCATATTCTCTCTTAGCAAACAACATTAGAGCTTTATAAGGAGATTGGAAGGATCAAATGTAACCCTTCTTCACCAAACTTGCTAGCTACTTTCTTAGCTCTACCAACTTAGGGATAGTCATTTTATAAGATCATTGCTTGAGAGGAGCTATCCCTAACCATAAGTTGATCTTGTGATTGATCATCCATCATTTTGACAATTTCCTAAGTAATTTTTTCTAGCACTGGGTTCTTACATCTTCCTAACATGTTCTTGGTTCACACACTCATATGAGGAGAATTTTCCATTTTTTTTCTCTTTCAAGACAAAGAAGAACATTTTTTGTGTTGGGTTCCTAGCAACCTACTTCATCGCCATAGGAGAAATAATTTGAACTTTAAGAAGAGTGCTAGTTACTCCTAGTTTAAAGATCTTCATCACATAGGACAATTTCTCATATGAAATGTATAGAAGATTAAGGTATAGGGAAACTAATACTTTTTCCTTTTTAGAGAATTCTTGTTCAAGGATGGCCTAAAAAGAAGCACTTTCCAAGACTAAAAAACCTAATCTTCTACTTCACTAGTCTTACTTTATTTCCACATCTTTTATAACTCCAATGCATCTAATATGACATAACTTGGATAACTTATAAGATTACAAAGTCATTTGCAATCATAAATTAAATGTATGATCAATTTCTAATAAAAGAGAGTTATGATTGACACCTCTATTAACTAAGGCATCAATTGTCTATAATCAAAACTACACCATAGACATATTATCAAATGTAATTTGGGCTCTTGCTTCTATTGTCTACCTTGAACATTCTACCAAATTACTACTAAGCTCTAGGATATTTTTTCAATCACTCCAAGGGATTTAATCTCTTTCCCACTCTCATTCACCTCAATTAAGCTTATGATTAATACTCAAGAGCATTTGATCATTAGTCATCATTTGGACCCCTTCCAACTGGTTGTCAAATAGGATTTTGTGGGTAGTCTCAAGAGACATGGTTTATAAAGTAAGATAGTAGGAAGGATAATTCATGATTCCTATAAAGCATGGACACTTTTTCCCAAACATATCATAATCTTCAAAAGCCTAGGAAACAAGGATAATGGTAGGACATGAACCATGGAAGCCACCATTAAAATTCCTTCCTCTTAGAATACCAAATTTATCACTAAACTTTTTTTTTATTCTGAGATACATCAACTCCATTCTTCTCCTACTTATCAAGCTTGGAATCAACCACCAAACTAACTACCAACTTAATCATCTTTGTATATTCTGAGATCTTATGGATTTTGATCTTCTGATGGGCCCATGGTTTTAGGTTATTAAAGAAGAGGTAGAATTTGGTCTCATCATTCATCATAGGAATTTCCAACACTAATTTCTAATATCATTTAAGATAATCTTTCACATTTATGATCTACATGAATTCTTTCAACTTAAATGAAGCTTTTTCAATGGAATTTTCTAAGTAGAAATTCTTAACTATAACATTTTTAAGATCTTCCCATGTCTCAACTATTCTCTAAGCTATTTTTGATTTCATCTCTCAAATAATATCAAGCCAAAATGTTTGAGAAACTCCTCCCAATAATTCAAAAGTGATGTAAATGTTCATATTATTTAGGTATTCATTCATCTTAAGAAAGTGCTCCATATTAAAAATGAAGGCATCTAGGAGTTTATCATCACAATCACATTTGTATATCTTGGATTCTTTTTCTTGAAACTTTTGGGTTAAACATCCTAAACCAAATGCAACTACCTTTATCTAACTAGTCAAATGGTCTTCTAGTTTCTCATTCCATACCTTAAGCTTTTCCAACTATGCCTCTAGGATTATCATCCCTTGTAGGAGTTGTCCATAGAGACTTGGATATCATCAATGACATCCCATATCTACACAACTTGATTTTATAGCACAAAGTTTTGACCTATGAAGAGCTTATGTTTAACTCTTGAATTTAGTTCCCATAGGTATATAATTTCTAGGTTGTTAACAAGATCATGAATCATTTTAATCCATTTTGCAATTAGGGAAGTAACTAAAAACCATTTTGCAAATTATACGAGTTAACCCTAAGCTTTTGCACCTTGTTGAAGGAGTCATCTTCATGCTTCTTAAAAGAAATCACTTTATCATCATTCAAGTATTCATAATCAAATGTCACATTGTGTGCTTCATTGTGCACATGCTCCTCAATGTTGTCATTCTTTCATAGCCCTTTAGGAGGATTAGGCCTAATAAGAGCTTTGTTAAAGATGCAACTTCCTTTGCCCTTATTCTTATATGCTATGATAGTACCGGAATCACAAACAACAAATCAAAAACTATGAACCTTAATTCTAATACCAATTGTAATGGTGTCATCCTTTGAAAGCAACATTTGACATCATCAAAGAGTCTTGAGCAATAATGAGGAAGACAAAACTCAATATGGACTACACCTTAAAGCTTAGAGCACCTATAAGCAAAACATAGGAGTACATAACCTATTAGTCCATGGTTGGAGGTGCATTAGATACACTATAAGCAACAAACAAGTAACCAAAAAAATGAGATATGCACACATACAAAAGAAAGCCCAAGAAGACAACTAACATATACATGTATGGCACCATTTCCCTTAGAAAGCTAAGACACATTCCTACTCTAACGCATGTAGCCCTAAACCTTGCTATGAAGAGAAGCATAATGACCCAAGATAGGGAGGTGAAGCCTCCCCAACAAGCCTAAATATCCTTATGATAAGGTCCATAAAGGAATCAAGGCCATGTAGTTCTATTAGTGATAGTTAAGATAGCATGGAACCTATAAGGATCTTCACACTCCTTTTGCCCCTATTCTAGGGGAAACAACCTTTGATCCATCAATAAGACATGTTTTTCTACATACCCCTCCTATAGGTGTTGCAACCCAAAATAAGTAAAACATAGGTATACCCCAATATTTATAGAATTTTATAACTTAGTGCTACCTAGTAGAATTAAACCTGTGACCCAGGGTTACCAAGCCAAGACCTATACCACTAGGCTAACACCTCATTGTTAGTAACTATATCTAAGCCTAATCTAACAACAAAATCTTAAGGCCAAGCAAAACTAACCAAGGTTCTATCATGAGACTCTTTACAACATAATCTAGAAAAATGAAAATAAATTCAAAATAAAATAAAAAATATATTTATTTTATAAAATAATTTTTATTGAGAAAACAGAGTAACCCAAATAAGCATATCACAAAATAAATGAGACAAGATTTTTTGATCAAACCTTGTAGCACTTGGATTAGCTTAATGTTTCCTTTACGCATTTATTATTCATGCACTAATTTAATGAATTTTAATTAAGTAATTAATATTTATTAAATAGAGAATATAAGTATGACCACTTTGAGCATACTTTACACTCAGTAATCCCAATAGCACCTAATGCTTGATAACCTAGTAGCATTGGAATGTGTTCAGGATGTGTACGAAAAGTGGGAATGGATGCTTATGTTAGGATTAGTTAAGTATTAGCTAGTTATTAGATTAAATAAATTCATTAAACATTTATTATTCTATTTTTAGCACTTAGGCAATAAAACAATAAAAGACAAAATGATAAAAATTAGATGCCTTAGTTACACTAAACTATACACTTGCACCTCACAAGTGGAACTGAGAAGACAATGATCATGATTTGTAGATTCGCTTCCTAGATCCAGTGTACTTGGAGAGCTAAAGCCTATGGAATTTTATTGGATTGCTTAATGAATGCTAGTGATTCATATGGTTGGATGTAGCGTATACTCGCTACTCATCATTGGCATCATTACCAGGGACTTTAGTTAGCTACATGTGCTATCTAAGAGTTAGTGGAAATTATTCAATGACATTGTAACAAACCCATTAATACTAAATCATTCAACTAACAAAGCATATTACAAGCACATTTTTATCAAAGTTCTAAAATGGCTTCTTCTCACAAGGCTGATTCTCCACCACCATTCAAGCATATGTCCAATCAGCAAATATGTGGCGAATCAAATCAACCAGTGCCTTAGCAATGTAGAGTGGTATTTACTCATCCCAATGAGTATGTGCCTGACTTCACCTTCATCCTACATCAAGATGAATAGTTTTGTTGAAGGGACATGGAGAGCAACATTGTATTACCACCCAATCAATTAGTTCCTACAATGTTGCTCCAAACTCTTATGAGGTTGGGCATCCAGGGGCTCAATGATGAATACATTGTGTAGAACCATGACTATCAAGACTATCATCCCACTAAAGCATAATGCAAGAAATATCAGTAATAGGAGATGTGCTATGAAGCATCAAAGGAAAAATGATTTAATAACCCCTTATTCCTATTGGGCCAGAAAGATGAATAGGATCCCTTTTCTGGGGTTTCTCAATTCATTAACTCTCCTCACCTTGACTATGATGAAGGAGGCTTGAACTAGAATTTATAGTCCACTGTAAATAATCTTGGTTCAAGCAAGAATGGGTCCCATGACCATGGGAACTCCAAAGGTGGAATTCAAGGTAGGAACATGGGAAAACATGATGATCATGGCCATGATTAAAGAAGAGAAGGTAGCAGGCATTGTGCTGGTGCTGGCTCTCCTTCCTCTTCACCTTCAACATCCTTATCCTCTTCCTCCTCTAGCTTTGATCAAAGCCGTAGAGGACATGATTGTGATGGAGGTGACCAATGGCATAGAGATGATCATAGGGCCTATTGAACTACTAGAGACTAGGGGCATGGGTAATCAAGGAAGGCTCACCACCATGAAAGAAGGGGTAGTAGAGGACATCATGGACATCATAAAGGCTATGACCATGATGAGCCTTTGCTTACAGTAAGGAACATATTGAACATTGTAAAGGCCATGAGGATCCCAACAAGGCATGTGAAAGATAGCAAAATCAAGTGGTTGGATATGAACAATATCCCTAAGTTTGAAGGGGGATACAACTGAGATCCAAAAAATCATATTCAAGCCTTTAATGATGTCTATGCCTTGAAAAACATTGAAAAAATGATAAAAGTTAAAGCTATTCCCAAGGATACTAATCAAATAAGATGAAAGTTGGAACTAATCTTTGGAGCTTGAATCAATCCATCAATGGTGTAT
The DNA here is from genome assembly GCA_015680685.1 of Gnetum montanum. Taxonomy (NCBI): domain Eukaryota; kingdom Viridiplantae; phylum Streptophyta; class Gnetopsida; order Gnetales; family Gnetaceae; genus Gnetum; species Gnetum montanum. The sequence continues at coordinate 321,624 of MNCI01015096.1, forward strand.
GATTCTTGAGCTCTTCAATGACAAGTATCAAACATACTCTTGAATATCCAATCTAAGATAGCAAGTCCAAGGATGAAAACAAGGAACACATAAACCCTTGGACATAGCCATGAACAAGTACTATTCTCTCTTGTATTAATGTCTTGGCCATGGTTATTCTCAAAGGGAGAAACTCCACCATATCATAGATGGGCTCTACATAGAAATGAGGAGAACTCTTGGGGTCTATGCCCAAGGAAGAATTTCAAAACTTAGAACCCATTAGATCCAAAGGCTCATTGAGTAGGTTGCCAAAAAAGAAGGAGAGTTGAGAAAAAGGGAAAGTGCAAAAGAGTACAACTGAGACTCTTCCATTTGCAAACAGGAGGTCTAGTTCTATGATAATGAGAAGGAGGCACTACTTGATGAAGTGGTGTAACAAAAGACCTTGCCAATCCAAAATTATTTTTCTAAAATTTCAACTATCATAGACAAAATATGGGACTCTTTGGATGAGAAGTTCCAAATTGCTTTGAAAATAGTAGAGGAATCCAAGGAGCAAAGTAGTAATCATGATGATAGGAAAAGGAAGAAAGCTAAATGTGTCCACCAACCGGGTAAGGGAAAGGCTGCTACCATAGAGGAGGTCATGGACTTTGAATCAGATGATGATGGTGGATGTGATATCTACCACTACAAGCATCCTAAGGGATGTTGTTCCATTGTGTCACACTTGTAGGAGTCTAGGGTGTATGCTCTAAATCCTAGATAGGCAAGAGGGTAAACACCCAGAAGGTTACCTTATCCTCAAGGCAACCCCAAGCAATTCCACCAACAACAAGCCTACTACTCAAGTGGAGCTTCACCACAACCTTATGAGCAATATCATCATTGGTAACATCCATAGTCATGGTGGATGCCACCACCAAGGTATTAGTATCCTTATCGTTAGCCTAATCCATATGGGTACTATGTTCAACAACCCATTTTTATATGTGACTCTTCTAGTCATGCTTCATTAAAGCATCACTACTATCCTCTTGAGTACTAAAGAGACTAATCTCCAAGAGGGGAATCCCCATTTCCTCATTACCCTCCTCATTCTTCTACACATGTTCCTCTATCCTCAACTCAATTACCACATGCTCCATCAATGCAAGGTAAAATTCCATCCCAACCACAACAACATAATGTCACCAAGGCTATTAACTTACAATCAGCTCCTTAGTTGAGTGGTTCAAAAAATAAACCCCAAAAAGGATACTTCTTTCGAACCAATAGTCTTACAAAGCCCTTACATACACCTATAGCTAATGACCCTACTTCTTCCTCATCCTCTGGAAACCCATTCGAGAACCCTTCAAACTAAATGCCTCCCAAAGTGCATATTGTGATGTTGATCCATGTTTTCATGGATTGGATAAAGGTTGGTCAACTTCCTAGAATAAGATCTGATCCTAGAAGTTCCCTTATCTATTTACAAATTGCTAGGAATTAGCCTTGCAAAGCTCTTCTAGACTCAGGTTCTAGTGTGAATTTGATTTTGTATGAGATGTACAAAGCTTAGAACCTACCTCCTCTCAAGAAGAGCAACATTCATTTTGAGTTGGCAAACCAGTCCATCATTGTTCCCTTAGGACTGGTGGAGGACATTATGACCACTATCTATGGGTAATCCTATCCTATCAATTTCCTAGTAATCCAAGTTGATAACTATGAGCAAGACTTTCTAATCATCATGGAAGGACTTGGTTGAGAACCATTGATGCATGGTTGGAAATTAGAGATTGTTCCTTGGAGATTTCCAAAGAAAATAAATTTTGGAAGATAAAGAAGAAGTGTGTTCCATGCATCATGTACAGTGACATAGGGTGCAACTATGTATAAAACTTATGATCCATAAAAAGTATGTCTATCATAGCATGTAGGTAGTGTAAGACATGACATAAATTCAAAGATGCCTATACACAACAGCCAAAAAATAAAAGGGCATCCAATAACTAACAGCTAATCTTGAAAAAAGTTCAAAAATATGCATGGAATTAACTGAGAGCCTAACAAATGCCTATGTTAAAGGCATGGATGAATTAGAGCAAGTTCATCGCCAACTATCTAATGATGAACTTAATGAAACCACTTGGAAAGAGTTGGAGATTCCTAAAAGTTTCAAACATGAGCCCACAGAGTTGAAAACTCTACTAGCCAGAATGGAATATGCTTTTCTAAAAATGGCAAGTTGGTTATAATCAATGTCAATCTTACTCCTGAACAAAAAGAGAAGCTATTGAAGGTGGTTAACAAATGACCAACAACCTTCACCTTGTCATATCATGAACTAACTAGAATTGATCCACGAATATGCTAGCACCACATCTATACAAATGCCTCCATGAAGTAAAAGAGGTAGTCGCAATGATGATTAAATCCCAAACTAAAGTAGAACATCAAGGAGGAGATTGAGCCTCAAGGTGGGGTTCATTTATCTCATTGCAAATAGTGAGTGGGTTAGACCACTTGTGATAATGCTAAAGAAAGGTAGCAAATGGAGGATTTGTATTGACTTCAAGCTATTGAACATGGCAACCTACAAAAATCATTTTCCATTATCATTTGTGGACCAGGTGTTGGACATCATTTTTAGGCATTGCTAGTATAGCTTTCTATATGGTTATGGTGGTTATAACCAAATCTAAATCACATAGGAAAATTAGTCCAAAACAACCTTCACAAGTTCCTTGGGGATTTTTGCATATAGAAAAACTCCATTTGATTTGTGCAATGCCCCTACAACCTTCCAATGCCTTGTCCTAAGCATCTTTCAATAGTATCTTGGTAGCAAGGTGGAAGTCTTCATGGATGAATTCTCCACTTAGGGAGCTACATTTGAGCAAGTCTTGGATAGTCTTAAGCAAGTGCTAAAATGGTGTATGGAGACCAACCTTTGGCTCAATTAGTAAAAGAGCTATCTGATGTTCCAAGAGGGCATTATCTTTGAGCATAAAATATCACAAGAAGGGATTGAGGTAGATCTTAAGAAAATAAGGGTCATCCAAGGAATTACCTACCAACCAAAAACTATCAAAGATGTCCAATCATTCCTTGGCCACACTGGCTACTACCAGCACTTCATAGAGAATTCCTCTAAGATTGTCAAACTATTGGTGAAGCTTACAAAAAAAATATGTTTTGTTTATCTAGACCGAGGAATGTGAGAATGCATTCTAGCAACTCAAGAAAAAGCTCATAGAAACTCCAATTCTATGAGCACCNGAGCACCTGCTTGGTCCAAACCATGTCATATCATGATAGATGCTTTCAATTATGCTTTGGGAGTCATTCTTACATAGTTGTACAATTAAAAACATCCTTACTATATTTACTATGCAAGCCAAAGCATTGTAGGTGCACAACTTAATTACACAACAACAAAGAAAGAACTAATGGCAGCGGTGTATGCCTTGGAAAAATTCAAGCACTATGTGCTTGGGTACAAGGTGCTCATGCACACAGACCATAGTGTAATCTGGTTCCTTATGAACAAACCAATGCTAAGCCCCCATGTCATATAGTGGCTAGTGATCTTATAGGAATTCGATCTTACAATGGTAGATCAAAAGGGAACTGAGAATGTGGTCACTAACCACTCGTCTTAGTTGAGATGGAACAATAAAGAGGAGGAGAGCTCACTTTCAAATTAATTTTCTGATAAACTCCTCTTTGTTGGTGCTGTAAATGAACAAGTGCCCAATCAACCTAACTGGTACAATGGCATCCTTACCTACCTTCTCACTCAGGAGATGCCCCAAGAGTTGGATAATAAGAAGAAACAATAGTCTCTTCATTAGGCAAACACTTCATGGAAATCAATGAACATCTTTACAAAATGTATGTCGATGGCCTAGTTAGTTGGTATGTTCTTAATGCTAACCAACTGTGTGTCCTCTAGGATGCTCATGAGGGCCCTTGTGGGGGCCACTATGCTGGGAGACACACAATCATTAAGATCCTGATGGTAGGGTATTTATGGCCAACACTCTTCAAGAACATCCACCATTTTGTCCACTCTTGTGACGTTGCTAACATGATGATGGGATGACCACTCATATGGAGGTACCTTAGCAATGGATCCAACCACTAGCATCCTTCAGCATCTAGGGCATTAATTTCATGGGTTCCATCACATCCATGTCAAATGAAATGGTGTACATCATAGTTGCTATCAACAACTATGCAAAATGGGTAGAAGCTACAACTATCACTAATTACAAGTGCTCAATTTGTACAACAATTTTTTGTAAATAAGTTTGATGTGCCACATGCACTTATTTCTGACAATGAAACTCACTTTAAAGGAATTACCTTTCGAAAGCTCATGCAATGCTTAGGGATAGAACATAAATTAATAACACCATACAACCCCTAAGCCTATGGTCAAGCTAAGGTTACAAATAGGGAAATCACTAAGATCTTAATAAGAATAGCTAGCAAATATAGAAGAGACTAGAGCACTAAACTTACCGATGTTCTTTGGGCCTGCCGCTCAACTTGGAAACTCCCTATAATCTATTCTCCCTATGAGATGGTGTACAGAAAAATGCTAACTCTTCCTATTCAATTTGAGCTTTATACACTTTTAATAGCTTGTGACCTTGACCTTGACCTTAATCTAGCACAAAAAGAAAGACTAATGAATTTCAACTTGCTAGATGATAATCGATTGATAGCCTATCATCTAATGAGTTGCAAAAGATATTCAACAAGCAATGCCATGACCTCAAAATAAGGAAGGTAAAATTTCAACTAGGAGATAAGGTTCTTTACTATAATCCCACATATGTGCCATAAAGAACTAAGTTCCAAACATTGTGGGAAGGGCCTTACATCATCTATGAAACCTTTCCTTCTAGGGCCATGTTGATATGCTAACCTAAAGGCACAAATAAAAAATTGCTAGTCAACATGCAACAAATCAAACATTTCCATGAGCCTAAAAGAGCTAGTAACCACAACACCTCATTAGATGGACAAGCACACTCAATATTTTGAATCTGCTCCTACCAACTTAGTCATGGTGGAGATGGCCATCCATGTTGATTAATTAAAGTAACTCCTAAGTTTTTGCATTTTTTGTTTTACACTTTGTTGTTTTTACACCATTTTTTATTTTACAGCATCTTTAGTACATTTTTCCTTTCTTAAATATTTTACAATTTCTTCTATATTTTACTTTATTTTGGTTTGTGTTTTTCTTATGTCTATCTTCTTTTCCTTTATTGCCAATAGGACACAGTGATGTTGTAGCTATTTACTGATAATAGTTTGTACTATAATGTTATTTGATTGCTAATTTCTCAATTCTATCTTTGAATTTTGATATTGATAACTAAGACATGGTTTCTTTTTTGTGAAACAAGTAGTGAGACCATGTCATCCATCCTTTCACAAACTATATAATGTCCCTTTTTTTAGAAGTATGAGATCCCTTCTTAAATAAAAACTTTTAATGAACTTGTAACCTTGGTAGTTTCCAAACTTGGGAAGGATTAAATGGATAGATTAAGGTGAGATTTCAAGGGAATTTAATGCTCTATGTACTTTCCAAACCTGTTGAGTGCATGAGTGTTTTCATGGATTTCTCACCATTCTGCTGTCAACCAATAATAGGAAGTTAAAGTTTTGCATGGTGTGGCTCCCATCCAAAAATCATAAAAATATAAACCTCAAAAAAATGATGGAAATTTAAAGCACACCCCTTAGACTCAATAATGGGTTATAAGCACTAGTTATGGAACTAGAAAGACATGTTACCCATGCTTGAAAGTCCCCTCTAACTAAGGCCCTTTCTCTCTTCCTACTTTTCTTTTCTTTTCTTTAAGAAATGGTGATTGATCTAAGGGATCATTCTTGTGTCTTGAGGAGGTGGATTGGTCTTAGAATATTTATGCAAAGGCATTGGAAGTAGTTGGTTTTGATCTGGACTAAGGATGGACTTTATTAGGTCATATTAACCAAAAAATCCACAAGGGACTTCATGTGACCATGATTCAGGACTCCATTACACCTTCTCTCTTGTCTACTCTTACTTCACATAATTCACCTCACTATTAGTTTTTCATGGTTTCATTCAATGTCTTAGTTTGATGTGTTAAAATTCTTAAGTAGACTCTTATGGGATTTAGTCCTTAACTTAGCACAACCATTAATCACCCATGGCATCCACGAACTTCGTGGTTTGAGGATATGCAAGGGCATTAAAGACATGAGCTTGCTTTGGGGAGGACCTACTTAAATATCTCTTAGCTAGGTTAGTTAATTTCCTTATCCTTAGACATTTTTATGATTAAATCTTTTGTGTGCCCCATCAGTTGCATCCAACTATGCACTCCTTCAATTCATTATCTAGCTCTCAACTTCTTTGAATGATCTATCTAGCCCTCTTTCACTATTTCATCATGTTCATGGCATATCTGAGTCTCTAAAAACATTCGTTTCACTCTTGAACTCTTATTTTCCTCATTATTTTTACAAAATGAAAAATTTTCTCTATTGGCTTCATCAATGGAGTGGGTCATGTTGATGTGATCCCATCGATGGGATCCCACCAACATAGCCCAAAAATCCTATAAATACCAATGAATGAGAAGGAGTTTTTGCATTTTTTAGAGCCTAAAACCTTCCAAAGCCCATAGCTTTTAAACTATTTGTCTGATTACCCTCATTCTTTAGTCTTGCAGCTACTAGAGGTAACCTCTACATCATGAGGGCCACAAACCTAAGGTTTTTAATAATTTTTTTTGAAATTTTTCTAAATGTCACAAAGGTTTAACTAATAAGCTAACATTAAAATCATTAATTTATGAAAGTTAAACCCCTCCAACAAACTCTGGTAGCCATATTAATTAAATAATGTTAAAATAATATTAGAATAATCAATCTGCCATGGTCACAACTTAGCTAAAGTGTAGCTACCCAACGAGATAAGGTACCTAAATGTTATAAGCTACACATGGCACACTAATCCTTAGTTCTATTATGATCACATATGACACCAAAGGGAAAGCACTTGCATGAGTGAGGACCATCCCAACCAAGGGAAAAATGACCAAAAATTGGAAGAAACCCATGTACTAGGACCTCTTCAGGAGGAGCCCGAAGTGAATTCTATCAAACAAATTCTTGAAGTAATCACAACTAAACAATCCCACCAAGATAAGGCACCTAGCTAAAGATCAAACCTTGAAGTCACCTTGACGAAGGCCTACCTCAAGCAAATTGCATCTAAGGAGGTTTAGAAATCTGTACTTTAGGAGTTGAACTTTGGAACCTTCTTAGAGTTTGCTCCTCCAAAAGTCAAGATGTAACTTTAGAACTTTCACATGTGACCCATCATCACTTCCAAAGGAGAGTGGTAGATGGGAGAGATATAGTTCTTCTAGAGAAATAGATAGGCTAATGCCATGGTCAAAATCAAGGATGTAACTATGTCCTACTTGATGAAAGCAATCTTTGAGACCCTTGGGTTGCCTGAAACTAGGGCCACTCCAATTGAAATTCTAACACAGGCATAATTAAGTGTCAAGAAAGAATGAACATAGAGGTACTATGGAGTGGACCATAAGGATTTTTATATGTTCACAATGGAAAAATGTGCCTATTTTAAAATCATGATCTTTCATCTCAATCCAATGGTGAGGTCCAACAAGGTCACAGCCTTCTCCACCTATGCACGCATTGCTCTAAGTGGAAGAATCCATAATTGATCTATCTAGAAATAGAAAAATGCTTCAAGAAGAACAAATGTGGAAGAAAGACACTCCCCTTTCTATCCCTTATCAAAAAATTTTGCTAAATGGAAGGCATATCCCACTACACCAATGATGTAGTCCATCATGCTCCAACTACTTCCTAGGCAGAGATGATGAAAGACAAAATGCCTATGAAGGTGGTCTAGGAAAAAGAGTAGCAACCACCACCTCCACCACCCACTCATGAAACAATTTTGGAGTCCCATGCTACCATTAAGCACATGCACAAATTTCATAAGTAGCTCCTACAAAAATTGCAGTAGCATATAGGAACAAGTGCTAGTAATCCATCTGTGTATTGACCAGACATGAACCACCTCAATGAAGTGGCCCAAACCATAAGCCAAATGGAGGATGGGGCACCAATATTTTGTGCCCAATAAATGCAGGTACTCACAAGGTCAAATCTAAGCACCCGAGATGTAATGGTATCTCTCTTGCAATAGTAATAATTCCCAGAAATCTCTAGGAATTCCTCTACCTTTTTGGTACATTTGGAGGAGGGTGAGGGGGTAATTGTCCTACTTATGTAACACCAAGGGCAAGAGATGGTAACTGAAGAGGTTGTTGATAGAGTGGCTTAGGTACACAACATGCCTATAGTGTCTGTACTAGACATTTTTGCACATAGAGATGTACAAACATTCACAAGCACTATCAGTGAAAGATTAAGTGTAGCGTAGCATGAGGAATTGCTGTATTGATTAGTGGGAATCCAACAACTGATTCTTGATGTTTTTAACCTTCCAGATATCATCACTACTACCCAATTAGAGATGTTCAAGGTAAAGGATAGATGAATCATCATGAAGGGGAAACTTGAAATAACTAGAGTAGAAAACCAATGCTTGGTTGTGAAGGTTACCAAACTAAGAGCCTGCCTCACTAATCCCACAATACTTAGCCAAGAAATTACATGAGATGAAGCTTTTCAATAGCTTTAAGCTAAACTCAAAGAGGCTAAATATGCAAAGGAGTTGGCAGTCTTTGACTAGTCCTTGGCTAATGCCACAATGTACAACATCTAGAAGGAGTTTGTCTAGAATCACTAGGAGAATAAAGCTCTAACCATAGAAAATCATCACCTACAAAATGTTGATGTGCAAAAGCAACAAATGTTTGAATTCATCCATCAACAACAAGAGCAACTTTCCAAGGTAAACACTAAATTGAGAAGGTTGGCAATAAAAAATAGAAATCTCTTGATGGAGGAGGTCCATGCCTTGTGCCAGAAGTCTACAATAGAAATCACGACTAGGAAAAATGAGGTCCTTAATTTCAAAAGGGTGAAAAATCATTACAGGGGCTGGGTTTCCTTGCAGAAGGAAATTAATGAAAAACACATCCAACTAGCAAAGACAAAAGTCAATGAGGCCCTCCAGTAGGTCTAGCAAGGAGGTGATGCATGGCAACATATCTTTGATGGGATGACCAAGTATAACAAAGTAGAAATTCACATGAATGAGCTGTAGATCAAGGAAATGGTTGAATACTTAAAGCTCACCAACCTTTAGTATGCAAACTTGGCAATGCTAACTACAAGAAGGCCATGATTAGAGTTTAAAAAACAAGTGGCCAACTTGTACTTATTGTAGGAGGTAGAGTTCAAACACCACAAAAAGCCCAAGCAAAAGCTTGAGGTTATAAATACAAAAGTTGAGGTTCTCAAGGTGAAGTTCACTGATCAAAGATTAACTACTGAGAATCTAGCCAAGAGGATGAATGACTACCATGAGCTACGAAATACACTTAGGGCATTGAACACTAAATGCAAATAGTTCACTACCTTGTTTATCAATGTGAAGGAGTTGTTCCCTATAATGTCATGTCCATGGAATATTCCCATTCTAGCCCACACTGGTGAAGCAACGTGAACTATGAATGATCCCTGGAGTAAGGAGGGAAGATAAAGGCACTGTTAAATGCTTTCCATCTTCTACTAGAAGTTACAACTGTAGTAGGACAACCATAACCACCACTTCAAAAACCATGTGTGCCCAAAGTAGGAGAAGCTCCTTTGGAACCTTAAGAGCCTCCATCACCTAAGACAATCTAATTTCCCTCCTTGTCTTCAAGTCGTTACAGAAGTTGTGCTATCATTTTTTATCATGATGTTCAATTTCATTGTCCAGAACACTAATTTTTATAATGTTCATAAATCCATACACTTGGGCACTTAGTTTTTTATTTGTTAGTTTGTGTGTTTATAGTTAGCCAATAATCTCATACCTTCCCAAAATTTTGCAAAGAATTGTTTCTCCTTTTGTTCACTTAAGGAAAAGTTTTCATTCAATCATGGAGGTATGATGAAGTGTGAGTCATTGGGCTGCATTGATGAGATGTCGTAAATGTGATCCTATCTACGAGATCTTGTCAATGTAGGACTTGCCACGTTAATGAGTACCCATTGACATGGCATCCTATCATCGCCTATAAATTTGCACCTATCCATCACATTTATGGCACTTTTTCCATTAGTTGTAGTGAACCTCTTGCAATTTCTTTTCACCAGACTTAGAATCTTTTCTAAGTGCTTGCAGTAGAAGTCAAACAACTGTACAGATCTTTATTCCAGCACTGATGTACCTAAGCACCTTAGTGTGAATAGTAATAAAGACAAGCTTTTTTGATTAAACCTTGCAACACTTGGATTAGCTTAATGTTTTCTTTATGCATTTCTTATTCATGCACTTTACTCTAATGAATTTTAATTAAATAATTAATATCGATTAAATAGCGAATATAAGCATGGCCACTTTGAGCATCTATTATGCTTGGTAATCCCAGTAGCACCTAACGCTTAGTAACCCAGTAGCTTTGCAATGTGTTTAGGATGTGTATGGAAAGTGCGAATAGATGCTTATGTTAGGATTAATTAAGTGTTAGCTAGTTATAGATTAAATAGATTCAATAAACATTTATTACTCTATTTTTAGCACATAGGCGATAAAACATTAAAAGACAAAATGATAAAAATCAGATGTCTCAGTTACACTTAACCATACACTTGCACCTCACAAGTGGAATTGAGAAGACAAAAATCATGATTTGGAGATTCACTTCCTAGACCCAATGTTCTTGGAGAACTAACATCTACAGAATTTGACTAGATCACTTAGTGAACACTAGTGGTTTAAATGTTTGAACATAGGGTATATTCATTGCTCATCAATAAGTATAGTCAACAATAGGAAAATAATTAATAAAACACAAGGCATAGGTTGAACACAAGACATCAAGGATTTAAATCAAAAACATACCAAGGAGTCATAGGTATCTAAGGTAGCAATGTTACACTTCCCATATGAAGGCCCATCAATTTTTGCAATAGCACAAATATGAAATGCTAGATAATAAGAGTTTTATGTTTGTGACACTTTCATTTTTCTCAAATTTGGAAGGTTAAAAATACTTTTTTAAATAAATAACTCAATAAAAATTTATTTATAATGCATATAAGAAAATATTATGTTAATCTTTAATTTCTTTCAATGCATATATGTTATAAGATTGCTATTCTCTTGATAGTTAATCTATGGTCCCATTTCAATCCTAAAGTTTTGAGATTCAAATAATGAGATTTCATTAGAATTTAGGTAATTATTTTTCTTAATCTAAATTGCATCATTGCTATAAGGTACTACATATGAAATTTACAAGGTCTTTGCACTTAATCACAAGTAGGATTTAAGAGAAATCATTTTACTATAGACCATCTAATAACTTTGCATTATTGTGTAGAGAAAGAAAAAAGTTTCAAACATAAAAATTTTATCTATTTTATTAATTTTTACAAGGCTTATGATTTAATACTTGAGATAAACCTGGATAGAGATTGGATAGTATTAATATATCATACTAGATCTCCTTTCTATAGTTGAAAGAATCTATGAGACAATTGACATTCCTTTTGAAGATAATCTTACTAGGGAATGAACAATTATCAATAGTTCAATAGAAGTTAAATAAGATTGTCCTTTGTCCCCTATCCTTTTTGACATATTTAAAGATGAATTAAAGGAATGGATGCAAAATGCCTCAAATTATGTTGTGTCAATGACCAAATTATTTTTTTAACATGCTTCTCTTTGCAAATGATATTGCCTTAATTGCAAAATCTGCTACAAGGTTAAATTATATGCTTCAAATGCTTCATGACTATTGTAACCATTCTAGTATAAAACTTAATATTGATAAGACTAAAACTCTTGTTTGTGGTTCTAAAAATAAAAATTACATATTTTTTCTTGGGTGAAAAAGACTTAATAATTGTGTATCTTACAAATATTTGGGAGTTGAATTTTTCAAGAATTATAGTTAGAATACTCTTATTGCTCAAAGCGTTTCAAGTGGTATGTGATCTATATTAAGAAATTATTGCAATAGGAAACAAATCTTAGCATGGGAGATTAGAAGAAAATTTTTGTAATCTTGTCTAACTTGTATTATTATATGGGTGTGTTACATGGGGACCTTCTCTTTCCACACATAATTGGAAAAAGTTAGAGCACATTTAAAAACAATTTCTTGTATATAAATTTTAAGTAAACATGCAAACTTCTTACACTATCTTACTTCTAGAAGCATATTTGCTTCCCCTTGAAATTAAAGCCCTTCATCAATTTATTAATCATACTTGGAAGTTAAGTCACATGGAGGAAGTCAAATATGCTAAGGAGAATATGCTACACAAGAAAATGAATGGTTGCATCAGGGAAAATTATGGCTTCAATCATGAAATATTGTAACAAAGTATCTTTCTTTAAACAAAAGGCTCTTTTGGAAGACTACAAAAGAAAAAGTCTTACCTAAAGTTTGGTTGAAGACATTAGGAAAGAAGCATTTTTATTTACAAGAGGTTTGTTATCTAGTACTTAAAAGATCTATTCTTAACTATTCCTATTCATTTGAGGAATCAAGTTGTTGATGTCAAGTTGCCCCATGCTATCACATGGGGCCATGATCAACAACTGCCTTTAAATCAAAATATTCTTTGCACAATTTTCTCATGCAAATCCACAATGGTCAACCCCCTAAAAAGTGAAAACTGAAAACCCATTTCTCACTATACTCGACAAAAATATACATAGTATGTGTTACAAATACTCATCAATAAAGTTATCAAGTGGTCCTACTTTCAAAAAGTTCTATTAAACTATTACCTATATTTCATTAATTTATCTTTTGTAGCCACTTCACATAAAAACAAAACATTCCATTAATACATGATGCTTATCTTTAATTACTCTTTTATTACATAAGTGATAAATTTGCATAAAAGAGAGATCCTCTCCCCTTGGGATATGGACAGATCTTCCTAATTCCTGTTTCAATTATATTCTATAATTTTTCTATTCGAAACCAACTTGCTTGATTGATTTAAGTGATAAGATATGGGAAATAAATATTAGAATTTTTTTCTGTCGTCAAAGTGTTTACCAGAAAAGTAATTATTTGATCTCTACCAAAACTAGCCATTAAATGAAATTGTACTGAGCTTTAACACCTGAATCAAATCAAATGGATTGAATGTCAATGTGAAATAAATTATTTATTGCAAGTGATCAACTACTCTTTCAGACAATGAAGGTGATGCAGTAGTGTTTTGGGCGGATGCTATTGATTCACACAAAGGAAGGTGGCCAAATGGTAGGAACAGTCTCTGTAAGTTACAGAGAACAACGATGGCCATTCAAGGAGACATGTAGTGGGCATTACGTAATGGCAGGAGTTATGTAGAGACATTGGGTGATGTAATGATCAACATGTGGCGGGCGTTACTGGGGGCCTGTAATTGATGCAAGTGTGGGCATTCTGTATGATGGTGGTGGTGGCTGTTAAGAGAAAGCGGAAGCAGCCAGGACAAGGCTTGGAGGGGAGGGGCATCAGATCAGAGTCATCGGATCCTAGAGGGCCTCCCTAGCAATGAGGGTAGAGCCTCTTCTCTTTTTGGGTCTGTGTGATAAGCAGAAAACTTCTCTGGATAGATGGTGTCTTTTCGATGAGGGCAACCTTCTTCCTCGCAGCAAACAGTAGCTTTGATCTACCACGAATAGTAGCAGGTGGCTAGTGGAGATGGTAGTGGGAGGATCCGATGCTCTTCTCTCTCCCATTGTCAAACAATGGTAGCAATTGATGCGCAAGCAGTAGATGACACAGACGACCATGGGTGGCTCTCCGCAGTAATGTTAGCTAACGACAATTGCTCTTGCACATCTATTGTAGCGCAAGTAGTTGGCAACAATGCGGTAGTCATTGCTGTGTGTTTGTCAAAGTGCAGACATTGTGACAAGGGCACATGACAATGGTAGGCAACCTCCTTGCATGACATCTCTCTCTCTGTTGTCATGTAACAGTAGCAACTGTAGCAACAAGCAGTCTCTCTTTCCTCCCTCCCCTTCTGACTGATGGCGTTCATAGCAGCAGTGGTGGTGGGCATTATGCAGGTTGCAAGAGTTACATAACAGACGTGATGGGCAATCGTGGCTGACAAAACATGGGTACCTATTGTGGCCATTGCAAGTGCTAGTGCGGAGACACAGGTGTATATAAAAGGGGGGTCTTTAGGGCTATGAAACCATTAGATCTAGGGCCTTCCCTTTCGCAAGTCTAGGCAACAAGCCATTAACCAGAAATAGTAGGCCTAGATTGGATTGGATGGAATCATGATCTTAGTAACCAAAAAAATGATTTGTAAAGATAGATCATAGTTGTGACAGAATTAAACAAAAACCAAAGTCCATTGATGGGGTATTGTTGTGTTTGTGGGTAATAGGGCATGCATGCAATAGATGATATTTGCTTCCACAAACCAAAATTAGAAACCCCACTTGTCCCAACATCTCAACTCTAATAAAATGGTAGGTGTAATATTGTTGTGCACCACCAAGCGAGTGTTACCACCTTCTCATCTCTCATTATTATATTCAACTACACCAATAGCTAGTAAGGGTGAGAGGCGGGAATGTGGCTATGGTTACGCTTGCGCAGTGGTGGTGGTGGTGGTAGAGACATGGAGAAAGTGGACATTTAAACTCTTCATGGATGGCTATAAAGTGGCAAAGAGGCAACAAAAGTAGGATGATTAGATCTTGGGGGTTAGCTAAGAAACCAATGGACAATGGTTTCTTTTTCTTCGGTGGGTGCTCACTAACAAGTGCATGAGTGTTGGTAGCAACAGGGCCTCCCCAACAATAGCAATAGTTTGTCTTTCTTCCCTCACAGGCTGTTAGAAGCTGATGCATGGATAGCAACACATTAGTTGTAGTGGAATAGCTAGGAAACCTACAAGCAATGGTTTCCTTCTTCTCTTTTGGTGGCACAATAAGTGATAGGCTTCCTGTCAGTAGCAGGCGTGTGACAAGAAGCAAACGCATTGCAAAGAGCCATGGCAAACTAGTGATGGCATGCAGACTTTGATAGTGGTAGGTAGAGAGTCTCTTTGCCTCTCCTTATCTCAGAAAAAGCCATGCATTGACACTGGCGTGGTGGTAGTGAGGGACATGGTGGTAGGTAGTGTCCAAAGTTGCAACAGACCACGATAGACATTAGGGCAACCTCTCTCTCATTAGGGGCCAAGCAAGGAAACTAGCAGGTGATGGTTTCTTTCTTCTTCTTCTTTTGGGGTTTTGGTGGACAACCTTCACTTTCTCTGCCTAATTGACAATGGCATTGCAAGTGGTGTACGTATAGATAGCAGCTAGCAACTACAATAGGTAGTCAATGGGCACTCTCGGTAGTCATGAATAGGCAACAACAATGGGGGATTAGAGAAAATTTAATTTTTATAGTTAACTATTGTATTTGCATTCAATCTTGGAATTCAATACTATTATCAATTTAAATTCCTCAACTTTCAATTTAATTTTCTTTACTTTTTGAATGTCACATAACCCTCTCTAGCTAAGACTATTTCATTTTTCGATCCTGTTTTGGAACTTGTTGGATTTTTCTTCTTAAAATCTCTATTTTCAATTCATGTCTCATTACCAAGTTCTATTTTTTTTCTTTTTTTCTTTTTTGCTTAAAAACCCTCATCCTATTTTTGGATTTGTGTTTTGGTGGTCCTTACCTATGTCCTAACTTGGGTAGGGTGGTTCATTTAATTATTCCATTTAAAATTTATATTTCTGAAATTTTTTATTTTACTATTTTCTTTTTAAATTTTAGCATTTATTTTTCATTTCTTAAAAATATTTTTTCAATAGCATATTTTAGTGTGTTTTTTTCTTTGCCAAATTTTTTTTATTATTGTAGTATTTCTTTTCCTTTTACTTAATTTTATAGCTTTATTTTAACATTTATATTCTATAATTTTTTATTTTATAAGCGAACTTATCTCTGGCCCTAATCGACTAGCTACTCGTCACTTTACATTAAGGTAACAACAAGCTTCACATTTCCCAAGTTCTATTCCTAGGAGAGCTTGGACTAGGATGGCAGCCAATCAACCCTCAGCTCCCTTGGTAAGCAATCCCTTTAACTTTGCTAATTATCACAACATCCCAAAATCACTCCAGAACATAAACTTGTTCTAGGATCCCACAAACCCTACTAGTGATGCTTGTTAACATATACAATGTTTCGAAACCTTACTAGGGATCCATAACATTGTACAAAACGACATAGCGTGTAGGATATTTGCAATAGCTTTTAGAAGCAAAGCAACCCAATGGTCTTTGATGCTCCTAAATGCCTCTATTGACTCATGGTAGGAGTTCAAAAATAAGTTCTTGCTTCAGTTTGACAAGTTCACTAGCCCAACCATAACATTAAGCAATTTCACAAGCTTAAGAAAGCTACCTAGGGAAAATGTCTAGGATTACAACATAAGATTCCTTCATTAGCTCACTTATGTGCCAAGTGAGATGCGCCCACAACCTAGTAGCATCCTCAATTTTTACTTGTCTACCATTGACCCATCTTTACTAATGAGACGTGTTTCGCATAGGCCACGATATCACGTATGCGATATCGCAATCCGCCGCCATATCTATAAATAAGAGGCGGCTCTCCCTTGTTTCTTATCCCAGAATAGAAGTAGCGAAGCTCTAGCAGTTTGATCCCTCCAGAGTTAGATTTTTT
>MNCI01015096.1:345389-383876 GCA_015680685.1 Gnetum montanum
GATATCGCGTCTTCCCTATGATATCGCGTACGCGATATCACAGTTCACCACCATATCTATAAATAAGAGGTGGCTCTCCGTTGTTTCTTATCCCAGAATAGAAGTAGCAAAGCTCTGGCAATTTGATCCCTCCAGAGTTAGATTTTTTTCCCGTGTCTGCCCGTAGTGTGGTGAATGTAATTGTATGGTGTCTTTATTCTAGTGTGCCGTACTTGAACATGCACATGACCGACAATAAAGATTGAGATTACTTCATCATTGCAGCATTCACTTTGTTATTTATTTATCTGTTTATTTATTTAATGTTATTTACTATTTTCTCTCTCTCACCCTTAAACTCCTAGAACGCGGAATGAGTACAACTTGATTACAAGCATTTAAGTGTAACTGCTTGGTAGCCCAGTGGCATAGCTAGGATCTACACTTGGTAACCCAATGGCATATCTAGGATCTACGCTTGGTAATCCCAGTGGCGTACCTAGGATCTACGCTTGGTAGTCCTAGTGGTAGTCGTGCATGAGGTCCAAGATGTGTACGGTTGATCAAGGAATCGGTTGCTCGTCGGACTTAGGCTAGATTAGATTCTCTTACCCTTTTTCCTCCTAGCTTAGCTTAGTTAAATACTATTTTCCACTGCCTTTAGGAGTAGCGTTAGAATTAGGAACACATCATACACCTCATCTGGACTAAACCATACGTGACAAATATAAATACTAGTCCATGTGGGAAGATAGTGAACTACGACCTAAGGATAACTATCTAGGTGCCACAACTAGTCTGTCTGCGGAGTTTGACTGGATCACGCATGCTACGCTCGTTTCGTATGGTTGAGTGTAGGGGTACCTCGCCACTCACCATTTACCTATGCCATCAAATCTAGTTCCAACATAATAGAAATATAGGGAGCGATGTCTAAAGCCATGGGGTTAGAACAAATCACCCTCATGAATAACATCTAAACCCAATTTGGGATGATGAGTGTTAGTAATCCTATGCAATCTAACCCACTACCTCTACCAACCCTCCCAATGACTAATAACATGTTTCAAACTCTTTCCCCCTTTCAATTGACTCAACCTTCAAACAATGACTTTCAAGGTCCCACATCTTCTTCATTTCTACCATCTAACACTGGTGTGAAGGATGATCAATCAAAGGCCTTAATCTGATCAATCATAAATCAAAATGGAATATCTAATCCTATTGAACCTATAACTCAAGCTCAAAGTCAGATGACCCAGATATTGACTTCACTTCAAAAGATTTCCAATGAATTAGTTGAACTAAAGTGAAACAACAATAAGAATCCTATACAACCAAAAATGCCAAGTTCATCAGTCAATGATGATTATTGTCGTTTCCATAACACAAGGCAACATTCTAAGAGGATTTTTCCTTAATTCTTGGCATTATACGATGACAATGTCCAGAGTCAACAAAATGAAAAACCCCTTGTTATGGTCCTTAATGTGCCCCATGAAACAGAAATTGAAGAGGTTTCCTCATTTGAACAAGTCATGGTAAGCAACCCCAACCCACATAACACATGTTATCATAGACTTAGTGACATCATGAATAATACACAATAATAGACTAGGAATAATCCTTATACACCTCCAAACAAAAGAGTTCCTAGTAATACAAGCAACCAAGCTAGGACATCCCAAACAAATGCCCCATAATGACCAAACCCCCCTTCCATACTAAGAAGAACTCCACCTCAACAAGAAGCCAAAGATGAACATAAGACTTATGATCTAGTTGAGGATTTGAAGAAAATTAAAGCTAACATTTCAATGTATTACCTTCTATAATTTAATAAAATGAAAGATGTGATCCAAGAGATAGTTCATAGACTAGAAACCAATAAAGAAAAATCTCCAATCCCCAAAAGGCAAGTTTACTTCCCAAAAAGTCCTAACATGCTATCAATACAAAATGCAAACAATTCCATGTCAAGCAAGAAAGATCAACCCCCTTTCTTGATAACCTTGATCATTTTAGGGAAGAAAGTTCACAATTGTTTGATGGATTCTAGCACAATTGTTAGTGTCATGCCACTTAAGGTATGTAAAGCTTTAGGAGCACGAATGACACCACAAATGAAAAGTGTGATTTAACTTGATGGATCCAACGTACCAATAGTAGGATCATTGAAAAGAGTGAATGTGCAACTTAAACAATATCCTACATTTACATGTTACATGGATATCCTAGTAGTTAACATGTTCATCCACTTATGGTATGCTCTTATCTAGGACTTTTGGAGCCAAGTTTGGGGGCTTCTTTAGGTTAGATGTCTTAGAACTATTAATCCCTATCAAAGGAAAATTTGAATATATGACTAAGTGGTAACGACTTTCAATCAATAGAGTAAATCTATAAGAAATCAAAATACCAACCTTTCTCTTGAAGTGGTCGAGTTTGGACTTGGCAAATATTTAATAAATGATGATATGGACAAAACTCCAAATACTTGGCCATACCACCAACATGATGGAAGAACTTTTCTTTTCAATGACCCACCACCATTAGGAAATGATAAAGATGTAAGTGAGATTCTAACCAATGAAATATTAGAAGATGAGCCAAATTTCAATAATGATCATTGTTACCTTCATCAAAGGATTGATTTTTCAAATTTCATCAACTTAAACACTTGAATACTAAGAGTGGATTGTGCCTCTTCCAAGAAAGAATGTGGAGTAGGAATAATTCTTAAAGCCATCAGTTTCACACAACCTATGACCAACAACATGGTTGAATACAAAGCACTTATACATGGGATCAAGTTAGCTTAATATTACGACTTGTCCAAACTTAAAATCCATAGTGACTCCCAAATAATAGTTAACCAAGTCAATGGAACCTTTGACGATAAATATGTTACCATGAAAGCATATAAAGCTTACATTCTTGAACTTTTTAAAAATTTTGAACACGGAACCATCAAACATGTACCAAGAGAGGAAAATTATGCACTAGCCCAAATGGCCACCACTTTGGATGTCCCGTTCAAACATAATGCTTGGGATTCAAAAATTATTATTGAAAAAATGAAATCCTATTCTATCCCTGCTAATGTATTTTCTTTTCAAGTGTTTGATGACAATGACCATGTTTGTAAATTTCTATTTTCTGAAGGGAAATTTAGTGATGAAGGAAATATATCAAAGGATGTTGTGTTATTGAACAAAATATCTCTTGAAATAGTAGTTAGCAAAGCATTATTTGATGACTTGCATACCAATACCATAGACTTATCAAACAATGCTAATTGACAAATGTTGGCTGAGACTAAAATAATTTAGATTTAAAAAAAAAAGAAAAACAATATCCTGTTAAAATAAGAGTTTTTTTACATTCAGATGAAAGACAAAGCCTGGTTGAGTTACTACATGAGTTTAATGATGTTCTAGCTTGGACTTACGAAGACCTTAAAAGTTCCAATCCATTAGTGATGACACATACAATTCCCCTTAGGCCAGAAACAAAACCATTTAGGCCAAAACTCATACCTGTAAACCAAGAGATTGAAGCCCTCATGAAAGCAAAAATTGACAAGCTCCTAGAATCCAAAATTATTTACCTAGTGAGTCACTCTAGTTGGACATCAAACTTAGTGCCTGTTAGGAAATGTACTGATGAATTAAGGTTATGTATTGATTTTCGTAACCTTAATACTTCTTGCATTAGGGATAATTATCCACTCCCCATTATGGAAGAGTTATTGCAAATCATGAATGGTGCTCAAATGTATTCTTTTTTGGATGGGTATTCAAGATATAACCAAATTTTAGTAAATAAGAAAGACTAGTACAAAATAACATTCATGAAAAAATGGGAAACTTTTCAATCTACTAAAATTTCCTTTAGCCTCATAAACACTGGCTCTACCTTTCAAAGAGCTATGGACAAAACCTTTGAGGGGCTGATTAGAAAGTGCATTATTATCTACCTAGATGACTTAACCGTTTTCTCCAAAGATTGAGGAATGTACCTTAGAGACCTTAGAAACATTTTTATAAGATGTAGGTGATTCGGCATTATCTTGAACACAAAGAAATCCATCTTTAGAGTTCAAAGTGGTAAATTCCTAGGTCATATAGTGACTAAGAAGGGGATTGTGATTGATCTTGAGTGGGTGAATGTAATTTTAGAAGTACCTTATCCTTTATCCAAGATCGATCTAAGGGCATTCTTCGTGAAAATTAACTTCATTAGATGATTTATCCCCATCTATGCTAAATTAGTTAGATCATTGAATGAGATGCTTAAAAAAGATAGTAATATGCACTGGATAGATGAAAGAAAGAATGCTTTCCTCGCTATTAAAGAGGCCATTATAGATGCCCCTATCTTGGCTTCACCTTGGTATGAAAATGACTTCCACTTATATGCTTTTTCTAGCGACATTACTATTGCTACTATCTTGAACCAAGACATAGGCAATCAAGGTGAGAGACCCATAGCTTTCATGTCTACACCTTTAAAGAATGTAGAATTAAAATACCCACCTGTAGAGAAGCAATTATAGGCTGTGATAAAAGCTTTAAAGAAATTTCACTACTACCTATTAAATGTAAAGGTCTTTGTCATTGTCCCTGACCTAGCCATCATTGCTTTAGATAAGTTACAAGATCCTAGCAAAAAATGTGCTAAATGGGTTATGAAATTGCCAGAATATGATATTCAATGGAAGGTAGCCAAGTTAGTTAGAGGGACTGGCCTTGCCAAGCTAATTGTCAAAGCCTCAGCTTTAGAAAGTTATGATGCATCCAAAGATAAAGAATCAATTCCTCTTCACATGTTATCCATTGATGAGGAAAATGATATTCCATTTGCTCCCAATCCATGGTATGGTGATATCAAATTTTATTTTACATTCCATCATTGTCCTTTGAATTTACCTAGATATAAAAGAAAGCTTTTAACATCAAAATGTTCTAAGTTCACTCTAATAAGTGGTGAACTATTTAGAAATAATTTCCAAGGAATATACCTTAAATGCTTGAACCAAGTATAGGCTAACAAGGCTCTAAAATAGCTCCACGAGGAAGGACATATAGGATACAGCTCTTTAGTCCATAAAATTATGAGGGCTAGTTATTATTGGCCTACTATGATCAATGACACTCACAACTTGGTTAAAACTTGTGTCCAATGTTAAATATTTAAGGGTAAAGACCCCAAGAGTTCAGCCCCTTCATAGCCTATAATAGAAACTAGACCATTTGCACAATGAGCTTTAGATTTTATCGAAGTGATCAATCCTTTGTCTACTACCCTACATAAGTTTATCTTAACAGCCACTGATTATTGCACATGTTGGTTAGAAGCAAAAGCAACTAAAGCTACATCATCTCATGAGGTCATTTGCTCTCTCAAGGTATGGGTATCCTTAGCTTTAGTAGTCAACAACAGACCCACCTTCATCTCCATAGAGTTTACAAATTGGGCTAGGGATCATAACATCATTATCAAGGTGGTAACCAAATACTATCCACAAGGTAATGGTTTGGTTGAGTCCTCCAACAAAATCATATTAGATGGAATTAAGAAAATGATAGTCCAAAACCCACGAACTTGGTAGGAACAACTAAAATGGGTAATTTGGGTAGATAGGGTTCATTATAAAGAATCCATTAAGACTACACCATATGATCTAGTGTATAGAGAAGAACCAATATTGCCAATTAATTTGCAGATTCCTACATATTAGTTCTTCTTAGACTATTTACCAACTGACAAGCATCTAATATCACGTGCATGTGACATTTGGAATCTAGAGCTTAAAAGGGTTAGAGCAATCAAAAATCTATGTAGTCATTAACAAATTGTCAAAAATGGTTTAATAAGAAATATGCAACTAAAGTATTTCAAGTAGGTGACTTGGTCCTTGAGAGAGATAGAGCATCTAGTCAGATTGGCTCTCAAACTAAGTTTTCTCCTGTGTGGTTTGGTCCATTCCAAACTGCAAACGTTATCAGCCCCAATGTATACAAAATTATTGATTTGCAAGGATATAGGTTACATAGGAATTTTAATGCAGTTCATTTGAAGCATTTCTACTCAGATGCCCCACGTTGACACCTGGTAGATCCTTAGTTGCAAGTTTTCTTTCCCTTTGCCATGCATTTCATTTGTATATAGCTGCATTTGCATGTTTTCTTTGCATTTCCATTGTCTTTTTCTTAGCATATTGGTTGTGGTTTGATTTGTGTTTCTCCTATGATTTTAATAATAATTATGGTCGTTTGAGTTACTAGGCATTAGGTCATCATAACACCATTGGAAAATAATGTGAGTATAATGCTATATATATATATTGCTATTACATGAAATTTCATTTATATTTTGTATTTCAATAATACCAGGATTCTTCCCAGTCTTTTTCAAGGTTTTAGTTTTATTTGTTATGTTGGATTATGGAGGACAGGATTTATGCTAACTTATCATGTAATCATCATGATCATGTNAAGAGGACCATGTTCATTGGCAGTGTAATAAGTTCTTCAGTGTGATGGGGTTCAGCAAAAATCCTCACCCTAACCTCCATTTTCCCTTTTCAACCTATTTTCCCAAAATTCAAAAAGAAAAGGCCAATAATACCTTTCACCCATCCCCTTTCTAAATGTCAAAAAAGAAAAAAAATGAAAGAGTTCCAAGGAAAAATCTGAAAGTTGCAGTAACCACAATCTAACATGAGCTTGTCCTCCTCATTAAGTTTAGTATAGGTCTTATGCTCAAAGTAGTTCACATACTTTTTACTTTTACCTTATGAGAAGATTGGGAATGAGATCTTAATTATATTAATTATATATATACATCTATGTAGTTAAGATAATAAATTATATATATGAATTTTAATTAAATAAGATGGTGTGGTAAGGATGGCCCACGTCTAGTTCTCTTTTGATTATATGGTTATCATGTTTAGATCAATATAATTTACTTTTAAGACTTCATTTGCCTATTTTGTAATGTTTTCAATTCTCTATCAATTGCATTTCCTTTTAAAATTTCATGATTTTTGCTATCCTTACACTTGCATGCAATTAAAGTTTGGGGGCTAAGTGTTGATGTCAACCACTTCCATGCTATTGCACAGGACCATGATCAACAACTACCTAGAAGTCAAAATATTCTTTGCACAATTTTCTCATGTGCATCCACAATGGCCAACCCCCTAAAAAGTGATAACTGAAAACCCATTTCCCATTACACTCAATAGAAATATACCTAGTATGTGCTACATTACTCATCAATAAAGTTATCAAGTGGTCCTACTTTCAAAAGGTTCTATTAAACTATCACATATATTTCATTAATTTATCTTTTGCAGCCACTTTGCATAAAAACAAAACATTCCATTAATATGTAATGCTTATCTTTAATTCCTCTTTGATTGCATAAGTGATAAATTTGCATAAAAGAGAGATCCTCTCCTCTTGGGATATGAACAAATCCTCCTAATTCCTATTTCAATTTTAAAATAATAAGAGCCTAATCTTGATAAAGTTTATCAATTGATTTAAGTGGTAGGATATGGAAAATAAAAAAATAGAAATTTTTTTTGTTGTCAAAGTATTTACCAAAAAAGTAATTATTGGATCTCTACCACAACGAGTTATTAAATGAAATGAAATTTTACTGAGTTTTAACATTTGAATCAAATCAAATGGATTGAATGTCAACATGAAATAACTTATTTCTCGCAAGTGATCAAACTACTCTTTCAAACGATGAAGGTGATTCACATGAAGAAAGGTGGACAAATGGTAGGGACAATCTCTATAAGTTACAAAGAACAACGATGGCTATTCAAGGAGACACATAGTGGGCATTATGTAATGACAGAGTTACATGGAGACATGGGGTGAGGTAACAATCAACGGGTGATGGGCATTACTGGGGGGCTGTAACCAATGTAGGAGTGGGCATTCTGTACAATGGTGGCAATGGCTATTAAGAGGAAGAAGAAGTAGCTAGGATAGGGTCTGGAGGGGAGGGACATCAAATCGGAGTAGAGGGCCTCCCTAGCAACAGGGGCAGAGCCTTACGGGATAAGCAGATGACTTCTCTGAATAGACGGTGCCTTTCCAGTAGGGGTGGCCTTCTTCTTCATAGCAAATAGCAACTTTGATCTACCACGAACAATAGCAAGCTATGCGTCGGAGATTCGCGATTCCGGACAAATTTTCACGAACTGTTCACGTCAGATTTGAGAGCGCGTACAGAAGCGCATTAAATTAGCAATGGGTACGTTTTTCTTAATTTTCAATGAAATTTTGTCTGAATTTGTACTTATACATTGAAATGGTCGCCCTGCCTTGCCTCGTATTGTTCTTGCCTTTTTAGTGATGTCTGCATTTTGCATTAAAATCTTAAGTATCTTCTCCTGCTCCTGCTCTGAATCATACCAAAAATTTGATTTCATTGTTAAGTGGCAAGCAAGCAATCAAGATTCATGGCATCGGCATGAGACG
This sequence comes from Gnetum montanum, assembly GCA_015680685.1. Lineage (NCBI taxonomy): Eukaryota > Viridiplantae > Streptophyta > Gnetopsida > Gnetales > Gnetaceae > Gnetum > Gnetum montanum. The sequence goes on from MNCI01015096.1 coordinate 353,879, forward strand.
GACCACAGAAAACAAGGGAGTACGAATAAATAAACAAACACTACGGGAACCGAAGGCCAAGGGGCAAGTATGGGTCATACGGAAATCAAGTTTTGGACGGGGCGTGCGCGTGCCAGGAAAACATTGCATTTGCATGGATTGGCCTGCCTTTGGGAGCGTCAAAGGTTCCGCCGCCATGACTCACACATTCACGCGTGTTTATTGTTCATTGCTGGTTTTTGTTCTTTTTCTTGTATCTCTGCTGAAAAAAAAAAACAAAAAACAAAACAGGATCATCCCCATGAGTCATGAACATGATGACGGATGGATGCTTGTTCAACTATTTTAAAAATCTTTGCTCGTAAAGCAACAAAGCCCACCAGCACGGCCAATGGCCATATGCAAGCTCATGGTGCTCTGTTTTTACTTTCCCCTTCATCATGACTAGTGCCGATTTTTCAGCTTCTCAAAGGTTTTCGATCATTGTAGGTGAGGTGAGTTCCTGGCTATGCCTAGTTTAGCAGACCTGATTTGTTATAAATTTGGTTGAGGCTTGAGGCTTAATTTCATTTTTGGAAAATATTGGATTGAGTAACAAAGGGGTTTCATTTTATTGCTGTCATTTTGGTTGTTGCAGAAATTATATGTTTTAGCCAAAAATGGATTCAATGCCCTCCATACCTTTGCAAATTTTCTTGCTTCAATTTAATGGTGTGGTGATATTGCAATCTTCTCTGCAATTTTTAAGCAGTAACAATATTTTTAAAGAATTCTTTTAGATAGTATAGCGTTGGCTGGGGAACACAGAGTCGCGTCCATGACGGAACCTATTATCCACGCGTAAATCGGGATTGGTGGTCGTTCCCCTATGAAGCCGTCACGTGCAAATTGTTACAATTGATATATTTCGAAATTCGAATAATCAAACAGCAATCTCGTGTCTACCATTTCACCATCAAGGCATCAGCTGACGTTTTGACTTACCGCCACAAGCCGGCACGATACCCAACAACAGCTGTTAGCACGATGGTATCAAAAAGGCGTGTTTTTTTTCTTGAAAATCGGCGTGCAAATTCAGGATATGACACGTGTCCACGACACCAAAATTTGGTAATGATTGTAAATCCGTAAAGCGACTATTCATGGTAATTTCGCAGAAATTCGTTTTTCTAGCGCTTCTTTTCTTATAGCTAACATCGTCCTTTGTACCGATCAAGCCCGGCCCCACCGCTCCCCCATGGAATCATGATCTTAGCAACTAAAAAATTGATTTGTAAAGATAGATCATAGTTGTGAAGAATTAAACAAAAATCAAAGTTTGTTGATGGGGTATTGTTGTGTTTGTGGGTAACTGATGTTGCGTTAGACAGGGCACACATGCAGCAGATGATAGTTCCTTCCATGAACCAGAATTAGAAACGACACTTGTCCCAACATCTCAACTCTAATAAAATGGCAACCGGGAAATGGCAACCGGGATATCGTTGTGCACCGCCAAGTGAGCGTTGCCACCTTCTCATCTCTCATTATTATATTTAACTACACCACTAGTTAGCAGGGGTGAGAGGTGGGAACGTGGTTGTCGTTATGCCTGTGCGATGGTGGCGGCGGCAAAGACATGGCGAAGATGGACATTTAAACTACCCATGGGTGGCTATAAAGTAGTAGAAGGGCTACAGAAGTAGGATGATCAGATTTTGGGGGTTAGCTAGGAAACTAGTGGACAATGGTTTCTTTTTCTTCAATGGGTGGTCACTGACAGGCACATGGGCAGTGGCAATAGTAGGGCCTCCCCAGCAATGGTAGCAATCTCTCTTTCCTCCCTCACAAGCTATCAGAAGTTGACACATAGACAATGGTGCATAAGTTGCAGTGGGGCAGCCAAGAAACCAACAGGCAACAATTTCCTTCTTCTCTTTTGGCAATGCGATGAGTGGTAGGCTTCTTGTCAGCAGTAGGCATATGATAGGAAGCAAACACATGGCAAGGAGTCATGGCAAACTAGTGATGGCATGTAGACTTCGGCAGCAATAGGCAAAGAGTCTCTCCACCTCCCCTTATCTCAGCAGAAGCTATGCATTGACACTAGTGTAGTGGTAGTGAGGGACGCAATGGTAGGCAATGTCTAAAGTTGCGGTAGACCATGGCAGACATTAGGCCAACCTCTCTCTCATTGGGTAGGAAAACTAGTAGGTAGTGGTTTCCTTCTTCTTTTTTTAGGGTTGCAGTGGGTAGCCTTCACTCTCTCTCTCCTTGATTGGTGATGGCGTTGTAGGTAGTGTACGTATAGATAGCAACCAAAAATAGCAACTATAGCAAGCAATCGATGGGCACTCCTAGCAACAATGGGGCTATTTAATTTTTGTAGTTAACTATTGTATTTATATTTAGTCTTGGAATTCAAGACTTTTATCAATTTAAATTCCCCAACTTTCAATTTAATTTGTTTTACTTTTTGAATGTCACATAGCCCTCTCTAACTGAGACTATTCTCAAATTTCTATACCTATATGGGAGGCGCCCTAAGCAATAGTCTCCTCAAACAATTTTGTCCCCCAGGTGTTGGTGCATCCAAATTTTATGCATCAACAGTTGCTATAGCAAGAATGAGCTCTCATCATCTTCTTGTTAAGATAGGCCATTAGATCAATTTACCCAAGGAAGAGCGTATTTGTAAACTATACAAATATAGAATAAAGGATGAACATATTTCTTTTATTTTACCCAACTTTGGCTCACATTTGAATGAATTATAATATTAACTTATGATTGTTTTCTTTCAAATTAACCCTATCTACTTGAGGCATTACATCAATGATGTTTTCGACTTTCCTGGAAAATGTGACATTCACATGCCAAAAACACACCTAAACATCACACAACATAGTGCTATAGTGCAAATGCCTCAATACCGAAATCACACATAAAGCATAAAGACATACCAGATAGGTGCTCTAGTACCCTAATCCAACACCCCTACTAGCAACATCACCTGTCTAACACATCACACAGTGTTAGTGTACATAATCACGTTAGTTAAGCATGTAAATACATCATAATCATAACATAAAGATGAAGCCTCATAACATATAAAATACATTAACTTGTCCATAACAACCCACCGAGACGCCACACATAATGTATAAATTATAAGCATATGACCATACCTACTATCTCTAGATGAGATGTAACAATGATTAGGCACATCAATTTTCTGGGAACATTGCATTCTTCCTAGTGATGTTAGAATGAGCCAAAATTTTGGTAATGCAACATCAAGAACTGGCAACAATAACAAAGGTTATAACCGATCATATCAAGGAATCCTTTAATGTCCTTGTTGCATCACCGGTAGATATTATTGGAGCAAAAGACGTGGATACCTCAAACGAGATGTCAATGATCCCTACAGAATATGAGGATGTGTTAGAGAGATTGATGCATATAGGACAAGTCATGTAGAATTTTTTTGATATCCCCAGTGATATCACTACAATACCATCAAAACTAATATTGGCTAAAGGTAAACTAGTCATGGCAGAAACAAGAATGCAACATGTAGCAAGTGAAGTGCAGAGATTACAAGAAGAATTAGTTACATTAAGAATAGAAAGACAGGATCCTGCATAACACATCATGTCAAACCAAATAGCATTATTCAAAAATGAACAAATTGGTCAACTAATGATCAAACAAAAATAGATGAAGGTAGAAAAGGAGAAGGTAACATGGAATGCTTCAGTAGCATAGGTTCAAATATACACACATGCTAAAATCATTGGTACACTAGAAGAATAGAACAAAAGAATTGCTGTAGAGAATTTAAGATTGATAGACATAGAAAAGCAAAAGAATGTACTAGAAGAGAGCATTCATTAGCTTTGATAGCAGTTTTCCAAAGTTAACATTGATATTAGACAACGGGCCCATAAAAATAGGATACTATCAATGGAAGAAATACATCATGTTCAATAAAAGTCAACTATTGAAATCAACATGTAATAAAATGAGGCCAAAAAGCATGAAAGGATGAAAAAGTACTTTAGAGATCAAGTGGGCATATATAAGCAGATCATTGAGAGAAATCCATATGGCTAAAGACAAAATTAGTTCTATCATAGAACAAACACCTGATTAACAACCCCACCTAGATAGTCTTACCCATGTTCATCAAGCTGAAATAAAGAATAAAGACTTGCAGATTAAGGACCTAACAGAATACATAGGGTTAGCAAATCTTTGATACACTAACTTAGCCATGTTAACAAAAGGTAGGCCAAGAGCATAACAGAAATGACAAGTGGCTACAATATACTCAATGTATGAAAAAGAATTTGCAGTTAGGAAAGATGCACAATAGAAACTTCACATAGTAAACTCCAAACTACAAATCGTCAAGTCTAGCTACTAGGATCAAAAAAATGTAGCAGCAAACCTAGCTATAAAAATGATAAATTATCAAAAGCTAAAGAAGATGGTCAAACATTTTAAGGAAGAAAGGACACAGTTTATAGCATGATACATCAAAGCCAATAAGATGTTTTCACAACTACCATGTTCTTGGGAAGTACTAACTCTAACCAACATTGCTAAATTTGCATTGATGGTACATGATCCCAAATTAGAGGAAGAAAGCTCAAAGCACTGCTAAACAAATACCAATTTCAAAATCTAGATGACAAAGGAAAAAGGCCAATGGAGGAACTATCATCGCCTATAACTTAATAAAAGCTACATCGAGCTTTATTTTGTTTTGTCTTTTGCATATGAATTAATCATGTGTTGCATGATAATTTTGTAAGACCACTCGAACCACAATGCAACATTCATAGTAGAGTTAGTTATGTATATATGTGTCATAATGTCGAACCCTATGCAACCCCACAAGTTTGTAAGGAACTCTATCCTCTTTTTGTTTAAACTTAAGAATAAGTTTTTAGTTAGCCATAGGGGTATGATAAAACATTTTATCATACAGACTACAATATCATAGTTGCAATATCATAGCTTTTCATACGTCATCATAGATACAATGTAGTGGGTCATGGTCATGCCTATAAGTACCAATCCACCGTAATGTCAAAAACAAGTTTAGGCCCAACACTTCACAAAATTCTTGCAATTTGTTTTCTCAAAGTTAGAGTTAGAGTGAATGCCCACAATGTGGTGAATTACAATTATAGAAATCTTTATTTGAGTGGATTATTCTTGGACACAATTCATGAATGAAAATAAATACTGAGATTGTTCTTCATCATTGCAATATATCACTTAGCATAGATTTACTTTTCCATAATGTTTACTTTTATTTTTACGAAGTTATTTACATTTCCTAAATCATTTACTATTCCAATGTTTATTAGTAAGGCAGAATAAGTACAACTAGTTTCAAGCATAAAGTATAATTGTTTGGTAACCTAATAATAACTTTGCTTGATTCGCTCAGTAGTGAAATTACTTGGTAATCCCAATAACAATTACATTAGTCCAGAATGTGTACAAAAAACCAGGAATAGATGCTTACCATCATATGATAAAATAACTTTGCATGTTCATTGTACTTGGAATTAGAATTTATAATCATTTTCATCATGTTCACACTTAGCACACTTAAAGCCCAGCAACATGAGTTCATCATGTATTTCACTAAGGGTTAAACCATATGTTTTGCACCTTGTTAACTTTAAGTGGGAAGACAACAATCATGAACTTAATATCAACACACTAGTATACTTACATTGTCCATCTATGGATTACAATTTGGTCACATGTGAATGCTTGTGACTTATAAGTGTTGGAATATCCAACCACTCATCAGATACTTTAGATATCTCATTTAAGGATGTATAGAAATCCAAAGCATATATGCAAGTTAGTTAAGAATTGCATTCTAACAAATTTAAGGTCAAAACTTTTATTTAAAATACATAAGAAGTAATCAACTAGATTAAGAATTTGATTATCTTTTAGTTGTAATCCCCAACAAAATTACAATTTTATCAATAAACTTTGTTTTTTAAGTAGAAGATGCATTCTTCTTTATAGTAGATGAGCATCTTATTTTTCTGACCTCCCTAAGACCTAGCACATGAGAAAAATAGCCCCAAGAAAAAGCACTTGGGCAAAAATAGCACGAGGAAAAAGCACCTTAGGCAAAAATACAATATGGGAGCAGCCTATGTTATATTTTCTTGTTATATCCAACGATGATTTCCCACTTTATTGAATGAGTATTTAACTTTCATTTCTCAAATAAACTGAATGTAATGCTATCTTGGAGGTAAAATCTTCACTTACACACTAATAAAAATTATAATCCTAATGCAATCAATTATGTTGTAATCTAATCCTCTTGGGAATTCTGTGCACCTGTATTTTTAAGAAAATTAACTAACTACTAAAAAAAAATTTAAAAAAATCTGACTCATTAATTTACGCGAGTATTTTCAGCGAGGTTTCCCTTGGATTTAAGTTAGCGTCACTCAAATCAAAGAGGGCTCCAGCATATCCGTGGTTTTCATTTTCATTTCCTTTCTGACAGAGACATGAGTCTTCCTCCTCCAATGAATCTGTTTTACTTTGCGAGAATTTCTGTTTTCCTATCCAGTGCAGCATATTTCAGTGCACCAGATACGTTTGGCCAAGTTCTTTATCTCTGGTCTGACTGCTTCAAATCATAAATAAATATGGTTTTAAGTTAAGCAATGAAACAAACCCATACTGTGCCCTGTTCCCCCGATGGTGGTTGAAAGTTGCCAAATTCGTCGCTGAAACCAATTAAAAAAACACCGAATCTAATCTTCCGACCTGTTAAAACAACTATTGTTTTTTGCAGAGTTCATTCTAAACAAATTATTTAATTCAAGAAGGTTTGTTGTCCGCACATGCTCTTCAAAATAAGATTTGACTTCGTTTAAACAAATGTCGTGAATCATTACGCAATTTCTGAAACAGCACAGACTTAATTGGCATGCAATTTGCTTTGGAGTTTGGCTGTTATACAGTTCGCAGTTACAGTTTGCAAAATTGCAGGAAAGTCAAGAGACAATGGATGCAAGTTAATTCCAATGGATCAGAAGAAAACCGCGTGCCACGACGTGTTTGAATAATACAACACTGATAAATTTTGACTGGGCATTTAGTCTTTACCTGCCTCGTCAATATATTTTCTTCCTCTCTAATGACTTCAGCAGCATCTCTGCAATTGCCAGGCTGTTCAGTGATTTTCGTATGTCGGTCTATTTTAGCAAGCGAGCCTGGTATTTTGCTTCAGATTCATAAGAAATCGGCCCCCCAATTTCAATTTCAACTGTTTTTCCATGAACCAGTAGATTAAGAGTTGCAGGTTGGAATGCCACCGAGGAAACCTGGTTTTTCTTCAAGTTCATTTTAGGCATTCTGGCATTTGTTGGTAATTTTGAATTTTCAGTACGCAAATCAAACAGGTTCTGTCGCACAGTAGCTGAAAAATGATGGACTTCAGTCATGGATCAGTTACAGTTTGTGTGTCCTGTTTGTTAATGATTGTGGGTGTTATGATTGTTTTCCCATCCGTTTCAGGTGAGGCAAAACAATTTTAGATGAGCACTTATCTGTAATATGGTTGTGGGTTTTTGCTTTTTTGATTCATAGAATGCTTTGCTGAAATATGTCTTTATTCATTGATCAGAAGCTTTCGATCCGTTGGACGAATATGGAAATATCACAATAAAATGGGATATTATTCAGTGGACTGGCGATGGTTACGTGGTGAGCAAGCTATCTGAGCTCGTATTTACAATGTAAATTGCTGATTTCTGTGCACACCGAAGTTTTTCTTGGCTTTTTGATTTTGAAACATGGTTTCGGTTTTTACTTTTTACGATGTTAAAATCGGCTTCGTGAGCAATCAAAAGTTGCTAGAAATTAAGGGTCAGTCAAAATTTTGGAAAGATATTTTCATGTCCAATGCGGACAATTTTCTTCAAGAATGATAGATGTGTTATGTCAAATATGAAATTACCAAAATGCAAACAGCATTGCAATTTCCAATTTGCAAATTCCAGTTTCAGGTATGATAGTTCTCTCTGAAAGAGGCGATTTTCAGTCAACCCAAAAAGAGAATTGGAAAGTTGTACAATGCTTGTTTAGTGCCAGTGCATTTGCAAGAGCACCGGCTAGATCCCGCCCAATTTCTGCCCTAAATATGACGATTCCAAAAATACCAAATTTAGCACGCAAATAGTTTGGTTTGAACCTGTGGAGTAAAGTAAAAATAGTGATCATCAGGATTTAGGAACAAGACATGAAAACGTCTCAAGTCAAACCTCCAAGGTTTCAAAACCACTAATACACCATATTACATGATTTTTGTTTTGTTTTTGTTTGTGCAAACCCACTTTCGAGTTGAGGATAGCTGTAGACTTTGAGCAGCATCGTTCCTAGACCTTGGTAGTTTGTACTTCTGGTTAAAGATTACACATCCCATAAAATCCAATCTAGATTTTACTTCAAAAACTTATCTGAGTACCGTACACAATTTCCTTGTGTGGTTGAGAACATGTTTTATTGTTTTTGACTGCTGATTACTAATATGTTGCATTTGATTTCTTTTTGATTAATCCTTCTGGTTTCTCTGATTATTCAGTGAGCAAGAAAGTTTAAGAATCTGGGCTCTATGTTCGTCAAGATGTCGCAATTCGTTAATTTAACACAAAAAATAAAAATAAAAACAGTTTTGTGTGTATTGATTCTTCAGCGAGTATATGATGAAATATCAATTATTACAATCGTTAACATATATTTCTGAAATTTGAATTCATAACCAGAACTCCTGGATCAGAGATTGTCATTGGCAAGTTTCGAAACCACTAACACATTGTCAGTAAAGCAAAATGTTGAATACCATAAAGACCATCATTAAACTGAAATGTTGGATTGGATGTGAGATTATGAATTTGTCTGTATGAACGATAGGATATAAAAGAAAAAAAAACTGATGAAATTTGATTAAAACTCCCAAAATCAGAGAATTGTGATGTATCACATGGAGCTACCACTTGCATCCTTCTCAAATTTCATCTTTCATCTCAACATTACCCTTTTCCATCTCGCCACTAATAAGCTTTGATTTGGTAAGAAAAAAGTTTTTTTTTTTTAATTTGATTTCTTAAACTGATATCCAGGCAACAGTCTACATCCAAAACTTTCAGAAGTACCGGCACATAGAGAGCCCAGGATGGCACCTGGGCTGGACATGGAAGAAGAACGAGATAATATGGTCAATGGTGGGGGCACAAGCCAAGGATCAAGGAGACTGCTCAAAATTTACAGGCACAATTCCCCATTGCTGCTTGAAGAACCCCACCATCATAGATCTAATGCCAGGAGTTTCCTACAGTCAGCAAGTTGCAAACTGCTGCAGAGGCGGCGTTGTTTCATCGTATCTGCAGAACCCACAAAAGTCTGTGTCATCTTTTCAGGTCGTTGCAGGCAAGGCCGGCACCAGCAACAAAACAATCAGAGCTCCCCGCAATTTCACTCTGTGGACCCCTGGTGGCGGTTACTCCTGCTCTGCCACTAAGAAGGTTAAAGCCAGCAGTTATCTCAGCTCTGATGGCCTCAGACGCACTCAAGTCATCTGTAAGTTGAATCTTCTTGTTTTCTTTCTTGTTGTGCAGAAGTTTTTTGATTCGGATATTTCTGTTTAGTGGATCCGAGCATCCGATCGGTTCTTCAACCCTGCAACTGCAACATTTGACTAACATTTTGAAGCAAAAGTGAAAAATTTAGTGCAGTATAGCTCAACCTTTCCTGATGGCAACTTCCAAGACAGGCAAGAGTTCCAAATCTTGAGTTACTCTACTGTTCTGAAATAAACCTAATTTTAGATTTTCTGAGCAAGCCAACAACCCTTGAATGTATAGAGTTCGTTTGTTTTTTTGCGTATAGGATGTACGCTCTCAGTCAAGAATTTTCCACAACTTAAAAAAGCTGCTCTTCCAAATGCCCAGAGGATCATTAGGGTTCATATGCAATCGTAGATTCGACCGGTAGATTATGAACGAATAAATCAGTTACATGGTTTCTGGTTTCTAGAAACTATTTTTCCATAAAGCAACTTCCAATTTCTATACCAACGGTAAACTTTTTAAGATCCCTCTAGTTATTAGAGTGAGAAAACATCCAACTTAAATAAGAAACAGTCTGATTCGGCTTTGCGACAAGAAAATCACAAGTATGTTTCTTGTTACCTTCCCAGCATGCTGTATGATCTTGATTAACGTCTTCATGTTTAAATACTCTGTTCATGGTCTCCTTTAAAAAGCTGCGGGCTAGAGCAGAACACTTGTATTTCTATCAAATTTTGAATCAAAATTCCAAGTGCAAACAATAAACATTTTTCTAAACGATCTCTGAGGATTCTTAAATTTCAGGAACTTAAACTCTATTGGACACCACGTTTCCATGGTTTATTTACATGACAGTTGACAAGTGCTGTTGGATTTTTATCAGTTTATTAGATGAATCTGGGTGAATTTGTGTTTGGATGTATTGGGTTTGAATGTGATGTTGTATTGAATTGGGCATATCATGCAGTGACATGGCAGTCTGTATGCCAGTATTCACAATTCCTGTCATCAAAGCCAACATCATGCTGTGTGTCAATGTCATCATTTTACAGTGACACCATTGTGCCATGCCCCACATGTGCCTGTGCCTGTCGAAATGACCCTCGCCAGAATGGAACCTGTGTAGAGTAAGCCCCTCCTGCTGTCTTAACATTTTTTTTCCCATTCCATTTCTTTCTCAATTTCTCATTATCTCTCAGAATCTGATCATGATGAATCTTGAATGTGCAGCAAAGATTCCTCACTGCTAATGAATCCTGGTATAAACACTCCCAACAAGGACTACTCACCACTGTTGCAGTGCACCTACCACATGTGCCCCATCAAAGTTCACTGGCATGTCAAGGTCAACTACAAACTCTATTGGAGGGTCAAGGTTACAGTCACCAATTTCAATTACAAGATGAACTACAGTGACTGGAATCTTGTTGTAAGGCACCCAAGTTTTGGCAACATAACTCAAGTTTTCAGCTTCAGTTATCTTCCTGTATACCCAGCAGGCAACTCAAGTAAGTTCCAAGAACCCGGTTTCGGCATAACAAATTTCATACTATTTAAGCTTTGTATTTGATGTTACCACAAAACCCAGATAAATAGTAATCTCACAATCCCAATCTGGCTTTTCTTTGTTTCATGAAAAAGATGACACTGCAATGTTTTGGGGTATCAAATACTTCAATGACATGCTGATGGAGGCAGGAGACACGGGGAATGTGCAGTCTGAGATGATTCTGCAGAAGACTAACACATTTACCTTCAAAAGTGGATGGGCATTTCCGTCTGTCATCTACTTCAATGGTGATAACTGTGCCATGCCACCTCCTGACCAGTATCCTCAGCTTCCAAATCAGGCCTCTCCTGCAAAACAGAGATTTAATTTTCTAACCATTTTTGCATCATTCTTGTTCCTGTGCTTGTTTACATGATAAAACTCGTGAAATACCAGGCAAAATCATTGTTTTAAGAGGGAGAAGGCACCAGACATAACTAGGGAGAAAGTCCATCGAATATACCTGTTCTAATATCTGGGAAGGTTTAAAACATGTAGCAATTCACCTATTCTCATATTTTGTTTATGAATGTGTTCAAATTTTTTATAAAAAACAAAAACACTTTTATTGCTCATAAAATTTTGGGAATCAAACTTCCCTTAATTTAATAAAATCATGACGGACAATCTATTACCCGTTGAAAATCCACGAATCTCGTTCTACCTCGCCCCATGCTTCCACGTGCACTCAACGTGTTTTTTCTTGGTTAACCTCCTCGATTTTGTTTCTGCCACTTGCATTTCATACCACCTCCAAAGAATCTATTTGCAATAATATTTAATAGTGGAGCAACCGACAAAATCTCTCTAGCTTTCCATAATTGTTGTTTTTTTTTTTTTTGTTGTAAATTCTCCTTTTTAATTTTAACATGCTTTCCTATCAGAACTTCTACGAAATAAATTGCAGTAAAATTGTTCTAAATTGTATAAAGATGAGTTGCTGACCGTACCGAGAAGAGAAAATTTATGTTCAACTTTGAGGACACGAGTGTGGAAGTTATTATAATTGTGTACCTTTCACAAAAATATGCTAATTTTTCCCTTTAAAACATAGGCATACCATTTCTTCAAAGATTCCATTAAAAATAATAAAGAGTTTTCATTCATCTTGAGAGAATTGTCAAAATTGGAACTTGGAAGTGTTAGGTGTGTTAATTTTAAATTTAAATTACCTTTATATTGTAACATTGTCATGTTGGCAAATTATTCTTGGCATGTTGGCCAAAAATAATGAAAGCCAAAGTCTGTAATATGTTAAAAAAATATGTAGCCTCTCACACCTAATTTGGCCATGATTAATTATGGATTATAACTCTATAATTTAGCTTTTACCCAAAGCATGACATTATTACCACTATATAAGTGAATGCTTAGGTGCTTTCATCTCAACAACACATCTTCAAAAGTGTGTGAGGCATAATCGAAGTTGTAGTCTCTCCTTTTGTGAAAGCTTGATCTAAGCTTGTTGTAGGTCTCAAAGAAAAGAAAACTTGGACTTTAAAGCTTGCTAAGAGCTCGAGTCATTGTTGGGGGTTTTGTATACTTTCCCTAGAATAATTTCTTATTCTTGATGCAATTCTTTCAATTCTATAACTGAATTTCTATTTCTACTTGATAAGCAACAGGTACCCTGTTTGTCTAACCATACGAATTATGAGTATTCATGTGTAACCTGATCGCATTCCATGGATGGGACTAGTTGTGCATCTAAATCATTAAGCATTGATTACACGCAATTCATTGGCTTCCCACTTGTACTAGTGGTAACTTTGTCATGTTTGATTTAGTCCAAAGTGAGGCATATGATGGTTGATGTTATTTTGGCCTTATACTAATGTTAACAATAATAGAGAAATTTATTATTTAATCTAATTAATAACAAGAAGGTAAATTCTAAACTAGCCTACGAGCAATGAGTATCCATTCCCAACTTGTCATACACATCTTGAACCCATATATCCACTACTAGGATTACCAAGCATTATGCTACTAGGCAAACCAAACAATGACGTTGCTAAGGTTATTAAGCAAATACGTGTTTGCGCTCGAAACTAATCACATTCATTCCGCCAATTCATTAATAGGCATGGAAACATAAATATTAACTAAGTACATGGAATGTAAATATGAACTAAGTACATGCAAATTAAAATTGCATAGAAAGCAAATCTATACTATTCGAAGTGCTACAAGGTTTATTAAGAAAGCTCGTCTTTATTGTCGTTCGCACTGAAGTGCCCAAACATATCAATGCTCGAATAAAGATCCATACACTTCTCAACTCTTACTGTGGGCACTTAGAAAACATTCTAAGTGTTATGAAATCAAACTGCAAGGACCTAGCTACACTACTAACTTCACAATGCCATAAATGTGGCCAGTAAATGTGTATTTATAGAGAAGACAAGACATTGCATCACGGGATCATGTCAACGCATCAAACCACACGTCGACGCGACTGTGTTAAAGGGATCACGTCAACGAGATTGCATCGATGTGTACACATCGACGATACACATCAACGTAGCTATGACATCGTAGGGATGTAATAGTTGACAAAGATGCATCAACATGGATGCTACAACGCAAATGCAATGTAGCATCTATGACATTACATCTATGATATCTCAACTAACTGATGCTTCATCACTATCGCTTGATGTTGCTTTATTATCTTACTTAATTAAGGTGTAAATTAACAAATTGGTATCGAAGCAAGGTTGATTTGATTACTAGGGTTTTATCTCATTAAGTGCATAAAGATGGCGAGCAGTGCTAAGTACATTGAAGAAATAGAAAAGTTCAATGGGAATAACTACAATCTTTGGAAACTCAAGATGAAAGATTTGCTAAAAAGAAACAAAATTTATGCATCACTAGAATTAAATCAGAGAGCATGAAAGCTAAATATTGGAATCAGTTAGATCGTTTGGCTTTGGAAACAATTTCTAAAAATATTTCTAATCATGTGCTTACAAATTTATAAGATAAAAAGACTGCAAGGGGATTATGGGATGGTGTGAGTAAGATATATCAATCTAGTCCTTACTCAAATAAATTACATCTTAAAAAGCAATTACTGTTACTAAAGATGTCTAAAAATGATACTATTGCATCTCATCTTATTGATTTCAATATTATTGTGAGATAATTACAATCAATTCGTTATAAGATGGATGAAGAAAATCAATGTATTGCCTTGTTACAATCACTTCCAAATTCATGGGAAAATATTGTTCAAAATAACACCAGTGCAAGTATTTCTTTAAAATTTGATGAAGTTGTAGGACAACTAATAACTAAAGAGCTTTGAAGAAAGTACTCTAAGCCTACATGTACTAAAGCATCAGTAATTAAAGAACCGGGAAAACAACAATAAAGTAAATCCTTTGGTAAGAATAATTCTAAATTCAAGAAAGTTATGAATGTTACTCCCAAGGAATACCAATGTGTTGGAATTGTGGTAAGCATGACCACTTAAAGAAGTATTACAAATTTTTGAAGAAAAAGGAGAAAGATGTTGGATATGGTTCTAAGAATGATGCTAATGAAGAAATACTAGATTTGTGTGCAATCACAACTAGAGTTAACTCTAATTGTAATTACTAATATATTGATTCAAGTGCTTCATATAGTTTTACACCTAGAAGAGAATGGTTTTCTGAATACCATGAAGCTATGACTACTCCTATTTTTCTTGGGAATGATGAATCATGTACTATTAAGAGATATGGTAAAGTTAGCCTATAATGGTAGAATATTTATGATTCCCAAGGTATATCATGTCCTGAGCTCATCAAAAACATATTATTCGTGGCTGATTTTGATGATTTTCATCTATTTGTATTATTTGGAAACAAGAGATGTAGAATTCTTCAAGGAAAATCCATCATAGCCACAAGATACAAAGAAGAAAGTGGGAGACTATACCAGTTGGATGATGTTATAGCTGCTAATAAGGCTAAAGTCTTTCATGCGTTGAAAAAGAAATTCACCATGGATCAATTGTATAGAAGACTTGGGCATATGGGAAAAAAGGCCCTCTAGATTCTTCAAGAAAAAGGTATAATCAAAGGTAATACCCACGGTCATTTACCACTCTATGAACATTGCTTGAATGGAAAACAACAACATGTGAGCTTTCCTACAAGTACTCATAGAGTTAAAAACACATTAGATCTAGTTCATAGTCATGTGTTTGGTCCTATTTCAATAACTTCGCTTGCTGGTTTTGAATATTATGTCTTCTTCATAGATGATTATTCTAGGAAAGTATGGATTTACTTCTTAAAAGTCAAATATTAAGTCTTTGATAAATTCAAGAAATATAAAGCTCTTATTGAGAACCAATCTAACAAAAGAATTAAAGCCTTTATAACAAATAATGGTGGGGAATTTTGTTCAAATGAATTTAAAAAATTTTGTAGGACTCATGGTATTTTCAGGCAAAAGAGCATTCCAGGCACCCCACAATAAAAGAAAGTTGTGGAACAGATGAATAGAACACTCTTAGAACAAGCTCAATGTATGCTCAATGATGTTGGTCTTGAAAAGGAATTTTGGACAAAAGCTATGATGATAGCTTGTTACTTGATCAACAAAACACCCTCATCATCGTTGGATGGTAGAATCCCACAAGAAATATGGTCTGATAAGAAATTTTCATTGGATCATTTAAAAGTATTTGGAACTATAGCTTATTGTCATATGCCTAAAAAATCTAGATCTAAATTGGATTATAAATCCAATGAATGTATTTTTCTTAGATATGACCATAGTATAAAAGGATATAAGCTATGAATTCCAATATTAATATATTCATTTATAGCATAGATGTGGTGTTTATGGAATCATCTCAACTTGTTATAGTTGAAGAAAAGGTTCTAGAAAAAGCTCATTATGATATTGACTAGGAATTAGCTACAAAACAAGTTGATGACAAAATTGATGGCAAGGAAGATCCACCTCAAGAAGAAGATCATCCATTAAGAAGATCAGCTCATGTAAGAAAAATACCTAAGTATTTAGACTCATGCGTTTTGTGTATTAGTGATGCTCCTCAATCCTATAAAGAAGGTTATAATTCAAAATTTAGTAAAGCTTGAAGAAATCCTATGGATGAGGAAATGAAATCACTAATGAAAAACAAGATATGGGAACTTGTTGAACTTCCTCTTGGAAGAAAACCTATTGATTGTAGATGGATTTTTAGGGTAAAAGAAGTAGGAATATACAAAGTAAGGCTAGTAGCAAAGGGATACTCTCAAAAGAAGAGTATTGACTATGAAGAAGTTTTTGCACGAGTGGTAAAGTTAATATTCATAAGATCTTTAATGTATTTTGCGGCTGCTTAGATCTTGAACATGAACAAATGGATGTTAAGACAATGTTTCTTCATTGAGATCTAGATGAAGAAATCTACATGCAACAGCCTAAAGGCTATGTGGATAAGGACAAGGAGAACATGGTATGTCACTTGCTAAAATCATTGTATGGGTTGAAATAATACCTTAGGATGTGGTATAAGAAATTTGATTCTTGCATGATAAGGGTTGGTTTTGTAAGGGCTAATAATGATCCTTGTATTTATCTAAAGAAAAATTCACAATCATATTTGATACTACTACTATATGTTGAATATATGCTGATAGCAAGGAATAGTATGTAAGAAATCACTAAGTTGAAATGTTAGCTATCATCTTAGTTTGAGATGAAGGACCTTGGTGCCACAAGGAAAATCTTGGACATGGAAATTAAAAGAGATAGAAAAGGTCAAAATTTATGGTGTGATCAATTTGTGTATGTTAATAAAGTTTTAGAGAAGTTTTATATGCAAGATTGTAAGCAACACTCCATTATTTGTGGAGCAGTGCCCTAGAATAGATGAATAAATGGAGGAAATGAGCAAAATCCCCTATGCTAATGATTGAGGTAGCCTCATGTATGCAATGGTTTATACTAGGCCTAATATTGCATATGCAATGGGAGTTGTAAGTAGGTTTATGTTCAATCCAGGCAAGGAACATTGCGTGACTATTAAAATAATTCTTAGGTACCTTCAAGGTACCATTAATTTTTCCATTTGTTATGAGAAAAGTTCCTTTAGATTCCATAACTTTATCGATGCAGATTGGGAAGCTAATCTAGATCATTGAAAATCCACAAGTAGATATGTTTTTAAAACAAACACAAGTATGGTTAGCTACATTAGAAAAAGACAAAGCTATGTTTCATGATCAAAAAGAGAGGTTAAGTATGTAGCAACTTCTCAAGCAAGCAAACAAGAAATTTGGCTACAATGACTCATCAAAGACTTTGAGTGAGAGCAAAAGAAATTAAACATCTCTTGCAACAACAAAAGTGCAATCTTCCTATTGAAGAATCCCAAGTTCCATGCAAGGACAAAACACATTGAGATAAATTACCATTTCATTTGAGATCAAATTAAAAAAGGAAGGATTTCCTTAGAAAAGGTTCCTACATCAAAAATTCTAGCAAATATGTTGACCAAGGTAATATCTATGGACAAGTTTAGCTAGTGTAGAAAGAACTTAGATTAGTAAATTACAAAATGTAATAGTTTCTCCTAGCTATAATGCCTTAAAATAAACAAGAAGAGGGAGAATTGTTAGATGTGTTGCTATTGTTGGGTTTAAGACATCTTCATGTTGTAATAGTTGCCATGTTGGCGAACTATTCTTAGCGTGTTGGTTGAAAATAACAAAAGCCAAAGTATGTAATATGTTAAAAGAATATGTAACCTCTCACACCAAATTTGGCCATGATTAATTATGAATTATAACTTCACGTTGGCTTTTACCCAATGCTTGACATTATAACCACTATATAAGTGGATGCTTGGGTGGTCTCACCTCAACAACACATCTTCAAAGGTGTGTGAGGCATAATCGAAGTTGTAGTTTCTTCTTTTATGAAATCTTAATCTAAGTTTGTTGTAAGTATCAAAGAAAATAAGACTTGGATTTCTAAGGCTTCCTAGGAGTTGGAGCCATTGCTGCAATTTTTGTATGCTTTCCCCGAGATAATTTCTTATGTTCTTGATGCATTTCTTCCAATTCCATAATTTAATTTCTATTTATACCATTTTTTTGTATTATTATCTTACTCAATTGAGGTGTAAATTAACATGAAGTGTATGTAGTTATGTTGTATGTTTTATGTCATAATGCCAACACAAAAGAATATTAGTAGGCAATTTGACAAACAATTGTAAAAGCTTTCGGGTAAGCTTTGGTCAATGGAATTCTTAGTAAGGATTTCTATCTTTTGCTATAATTATACCTCCCAATGGGGTATTTTAAATTACTCTTACCTTCTTCCATCATTACTAAAATGATAGCTAGTTTCTATGTAGATTTACATGTTAATTTCTATGTTAAAGAGCATGAATTTGAGATGCCTTATTTTTAACGATGATCTTATACATAAGAAAAGAACAAACAACATTTTTTTCTTAATTCATGGTTAATCATTGTAACAACTCATGATTACACAAATACTACTTGCAAAGGATCAATCATCTTTTCATTATGGACTATTCTTAATTCATCTGTTTCTTCATGGATCAATCTTCAATATTTCACAATCCACACTAATTCTTTTCGTAAGATGAATTACTATTCTAATAAATAGAATATAGTAATGCTTTAAACACAAATTAAACATGGAAACACACATCTAAAAGTTGCAATAATTTTCAACCAAACATTAATGATGTCATTCTTAGTGATCAACCTACTTTTTCTACTTAGTTTCTTTTTATTTGGAGGTAGTTCGTCTCCTTGTTCTCTAGTCTATTTAGAAGATTTATTATGTAGTTATTTTCTAGAAATAAGAGCATAATTATGATCTCTCTTCAGAAGTTAATTATCATATTCTCAAAAATGCTACTTTTTAATTATTACTTCAAGAAAGAAAGAAAGGACAATTAATTCATTTCTTGTAGCATTAATTCCTTTTGTCTTGTGGATTAAANTCCCAACAAAATGGTTGTAAGGATGAAAACCTAGAAAGACATCAATAAAACTATTGGACTTTTAAAAAAAACTCTCTTCTATGTTGATGATTTGATGTAATCTGAATTTATTATTATCATTATACATTTTGTTGGGGATCAACACCCATTATTACATGCAAAGCAACATCCTTACTAGAGCTACTCTCTCATTAGCTAATGATATAACAATTTACATTGTTAAAGTTGTAGCCTTAAAGGGTGACAGTTAAGAATTTAATCCAATAACATGAAATGTATAATCATGATGCTATATGCCATAAGTATGCATGAACATATGCTTTGTTAGAGGTTGTTAGAACTATGTACTCCTAGGCTATACAACTAATACAATAACTTAATAGAAATTTGAACATTGGTTGAAGAAGTTGGAAGTTGATGAATCATCATTGTGTCACATCGATGGGCCCCCATTGACGTGGCCTTGTTGACATAGCTCCGTCTATGTGGTGTTTCCATATCAACGGGGCCGTGTTGATGTAGCGTTTACTGTGTCTATGGGGCCCCGTCGATGTAGTGTTAGAATAAAATCTATAAATACATGCTCACCAATCATGTTTATGGGGATGTGAGGTGATAGTTGTAGCAAAGCTCTTGTAGTGTTTCCATTTGAGCGTTAGAATATTTCTCTGAGTGCCCATAGCAAGAGTTAGAAAGTGTATCGATCTTTATTCAAGCACTATTGTACCTGAATACATAAGTGAGAATAGTAATAAGGACAAGCCTTTTGATCAAACCTTGAAGCACTTGGATTAGATTAATAATTTATATATTCATTTATTGTTTTCATTAATTATGCTAATTTAGATTTTAAATGACTAGTTAATTAATTAAGCTAAATAGATTAAACACATAAGCATGACTGCTTCGAGCGTAAACATGTGTTTGCTTGATAATCCTAGGAGCATTATTGCTTGGTAATCCTAGTAGTGGATATGTGGGTTTAGGACATGTACAGAAAGTGGGACCAAATGCTTATGTTAGGACTAGTTAGAAATTAGTTAATTAGTTAAATTAAATTAGTTATTAAAATACTTCAATTCTCTATTTTAAGCACCAGAAGCATAAAACATAAAATAATAAAATCCATTTGCCTTAATTACACTTAACCATACCATGTGCATCACAAGTGTAATTGAGAAGACAACAAATGACTATTAGGGCAAAGTTCACTTCCTAGAAAACTAGTGTACCGAAAGACATAGAGTTTGCAAAATTTAATTGGATCGTGCATGAATGCTTTAGGATTTATATGGTTGGACATAGGGGTATCCTCTCACCACTCATCACTGGCACCATTGATTAGGACTCTTTTTGTTTGAAATGTGTGCTATCTAGGTTTAGTGAACATCATTAACATCGTTGGATGAACCCTAAGATCAAAATCATTATCACACATAATATAATCACATAAGCACACTCATATTTTATTTATTTTACAAAATTTCTTCTTGTCATAGGTGTGATGATGCTAACCCACTAGTCCCTCAAGAATGCAAGGTGGTATATACTCATCTAGATGAGTATGTACCTAACTTCACCTTCATCCTGCATCAGGATGAATAACTGTGATGGCGTGATATGGAAGGCAACATTGTAATGGCTCCCAAATGATATGTGTCCATGATTCTACTTCAAACTCTTAAGAATTTGGACATCCAAGATCTTCAAGAGGATTACATTGTGCATGATTACGACTACCGAGACTACCATCCCACTAAAACACAATATAGGAGTGATCAACACTAGGAGAAGCACCATGAATCTATGAAGGGAAAATGATTCACCAATCCCTTGTTCCTACTTAACCAAGATGACAATGAGGGCCCTCCCTCTAGGATCTCTCAACATGAAGATTCTCTACCTCTTATTACTAGCGATGGGGGTGTGGCCTTAAATTTGTGGTCCACTATCAACAATCTAGATTTAGGTAAAGATAGCAATCAAGGCAGGGACTTAAAAAAGTGTTAAGATGATTAGAAAACTGACAAATGTGGTCATGAAAACTAAAGGGGAGTTGGCAAATACCATGGTAGTGGTAGTCCTCCTCCCTCTTTACTTTCTTCATCTGCATCTTCTTCTTCCTCTCCTAGTTCTAAAAAACATCACAAAAGGAACAATTGTAATGGAGGTGAATAATGAGACAATAATACTGACGACTAGGCCCACAATGAACAAAGGGGTAATAGAGGAAATCATTAATGACAACAAAATAATGATGATGATGAGCTTTTTTTTGCAACCTGAAGCATGTTAAATATTGTGGAGGCTATAAAAATTTCAACTAGGCCTATAAAGGATAGTCGGATTAGAAAACTTGATGTGAACAATATTCCTAGATTTGAGGGGGGATATAACTTTGATCCATAGACACTCCTTCAATCTTTTCATGATGCCTATGCCTTACAAAACATCAAAAATGATTGGAAGAAACTTAAGCTATTTTATAAGACACTCATCAAGGAAGAAAAAAGCTAATACTGGTCCATGGAGCTAGAATCCATCCATAGGTGGAGTACAATGCTAGAGCTATTTAATGATAAGTATCAAACATACTCTAGAGTGTCTAATTTGAGAAGGCAGATCCAAGGATGGAAGTAAGAAAATCATGAACCCTTGGATGCCGCCATGGACAAATACTATTCCCTCATACACCAATGCCCTGGCCATGGTTATTTTCAATGGGAACAACTTTGCCATATCATAGATGGACTTAGATCAGAAACAAGGAGAAATCTTGGGGTTTATGCCCAAGGGAGACTATAAGAACTCAAAGCCCATCAAATTTAAAGGCTAATTGAGTAGATAGAAAAATAAGAAGGAGACTTAAGGAAATGTGAAAGTGTAGAGGAATATAACAAGAATCCCTCCATCAAGAAAAGGGAAGTCTAATTATGTGATAGTAAGGAGGAATCACCACTTGATGAGATGGTCAATATAAAGACCTTGCCAATCCAAAAGTATATGTCTAAAATTTTTGCTAAGGTGGATAAAATGTGGGATTCATTAGATGAAAAATTCCAAAATGCTTTGAAAAGTGCTAAAGAATTAAGAGAGTAGAGTAGTGATCGTAACCACAAGAGGAAAAAAGAAGCTGAACATGCCTACTAAATGGGTAAGGGCAAGATTGTTATAGTAGATGAAGTTGCAGAAATTGAGTCAAATGATGATGGTGGGTGTGACATCTACCAATATGAGCATCCTAAGAGAGTTGCCTCATTATGTCATACTTACAAGAATTTGGAGTATATGTTCTAAATCCATGACTAGCAAGAAGGCAAACATCGAAAAAATTGCCTTATCCTCAAGGCAATCCCAAGTAGTTCCATCAACAACAACAATATTATTCAAGTCAAACTATACTGCAACCGTACGAGCAATATTAGTAGTGGCACCAACCACAGTAGTAGGGGATGCACCACCAAGGCAACAATACCCTTACAAGTAACCAAATCCATATAGGTATTATGTTCAGCAACCCCTATCTCCACAGGACTCTTCCAATCATGTTTCTCCTTTCCAACATCACTACCATCCTCCTGAATACTATAGAGCTCACGCTTCACATTCTAGGAGGGATGCCACATTTGATCATTATCCTCCTTCAATTTTTGCACTTGTTCCTCCATCCTTAATGAAAATACTACCTACTCCATCCATGTAGGGTGAACTTCTAACTCAGCCACAGCAACGTAATGCTACTAGGATCATCAATCTACAACCGGTTCATCAATAGAGGGGTTTGGAACCTCATGCTTATAAAAGACCATTCTTCTGACCCAATAGCCCTACTAAGCCCTCATAAACTTATGTGGCTAATCGTCCTACTCTTGCTTCATCTTTTGAAAATCATTTCATCAAGTTCCCTTTTAAACAAAATGTTGTCCAAAATCCATACTTTTATGCTTACTCATGTTGTATCTAATTAGATCTGGGTTGGCAACCTTCCCAGGAAATTAGCTAATCCTAGGAGTCCCCTTATCTATTTACAAACTGTTGGAAATGAACCACATAAGGCTCTTCTTAATTGAGGTTCTAGTGTGAACTTGATATCTCATGAGATGTATATTGCCTAGAACCTACTACCTCTCAAGAAGAGCAATATTAGATTGGAATTGGTAGACCAGTCCATCACTATTCCATTCAGACTAGTCGAAGACATTATGACCACTATATATGGGTGGTCTTATCTTGCTAATTTCCTAGTAATCGAGGTTGAAAACTACAAGGGTGACTTCCCAATCATTATGGGAAGGGCATGATTAAGCATTATTGATGCAAGAATGGACATCAAAGATCCTTCCCTGATGATATTAAAAGAAAATGCATTTGGAAAAATCAAGAAGAGATGAGTTCCATGCATCATGTACAGTAATACAGGGTGCAATTGCATGCAAAAGCTCTAGTCCATGAAATGAGCATCTATTTTTTCATGCAAGTAGTGTGCCGATGAAGCAGATATTCAAAGGTGTCTATACACAGTAGCCACAAAACAAGAGGGCACCCGGTGGCTAACTGCTAGTTTTGACAATAGTACAATATGCATAGAACCTACTAAGAGCCTAACATGTGCATATGTCGCAGGCATGGATGAACTAGAGCAAGTTCATCACTAACTCTCTGATATTAAAAACAATGATACAAATTGGGGAGAGTTGAAGATCCCTGAGAATTTTAAACAAGAGCCCATGGAATTGAAAACTTTGCCTACTAGCCTAGAATATGCATTTTTGAAAAATGGCAAGCTAGTCATACTTAATGTCAAACTTTCTCCTAAGAAAAAAGTAAAACTATTAAAAGTGATCAATAAATGGTTAACAACCTTTGCTTGATCATATCCTAAAATCACTGGAATTGATCCACAAATATGCCAGCATTGCATTTACACTAATCCATCCATGAAGCCAAGAAGGCAACCACAATGGTAGTTGAACCAAAGCTTAAAAGAAAATTATCAAACAAGAGATTGAGTAACTCTTAAGGTAGGGTTCATCTATCCCATTGCTAATAGTGAGTGGATCAGCCCACTCGTCATAGTGCTAAAGAAAGGTGGCAAATGATGGATTTGCATCAACTTCAAGCTATTAAACATGGCAACATTCAAAGTTTATTTTCTGTTGTCATTTGTTGATTTGGTGTTTGACACCATATCTAGGCATTGCTATTATAGTTTTCTAGATGGTTATAGTGGCTATAACCAAATCCATATTGCACTAGAAGATCAGGCCAAAACAACATTCACAAGTCCCTAGGGGACCTTTGCATATCGCAAAATGCCTTTTTGTCTATGCAATGCTCCTTCCACTTTTCAACACTTAGTCTTAAGTATCTTTCAGTAGCAAATAGGTAATAGAGTGGAAGTCTTCATGGATGACTTCTCCACTTATGGTGCTACATTTGAGCAAGCCTTGGATTACCTTGAGTAAGTACTAAAAAGATGCGTGGAGATGAATTTATAGCTCAATTAGCAAAAGAGCCATCTCATGGTCCAAGAGGGCATTGTATTGGGGCACCAAATTTCTTAAGAAGGGATCGAGGTAGACCCTGAAAAGATAAGGGTCATCCAAGGAATCACCCATCAACTAAAAATCATCAAAGATGTTTGATGATTCCTTGGACACACTAGTTACTACCAATGATCCATAAAGAATTTCTCTAAGATCATGAAACTGTTGGCTGAATTGAAAAAGAAAGATGCTTCCTTCATCTGGACCAAGAAATGTAAAAATGCATTTCAAAGCCTCAATTAGAAGCTCGTAGAGACTCCAATTCTACAAGCACCTAATTGGTCTAAACCATTTTATATCATGATAAATATATCTAACTACATCTTGGGAGCTATACTTATGCAGTTAGATGATAAGAAACATCCATATTACATCCACTATGCAAGTCAAACCATTATGAGTGCACAACTAAATTACACCACCACAAAGAAAGAACTGATGGCAGTGGTGTATGCTTTAGAAAAGTTCAGGCACTATGTGCTTCGTTATAAAGTGTTTATACACATTGATTACAGTACCATCTGCTTCTTCATGAATAAGCCAATGGTGAGTCCTCATGTTATACGATGGCTAGTGATCTTGCAAGAATTTAATCTTACAATGGTAGATCGAAAGGGGATTGAGAATGTGGTTGCTAATCACTTGTCTTGGTTACAATGGGATAACAAAGAGAAGGAGAGTCTACTCTCTGATCAATTTCTCAATGAACTCCTCTTTGCCATTGCAATAAAAGAACAAATGCCCATAGAACCAAAATGGTATGATAGCATCCTCACTTATCTTCTCACTTAGGAGATGCCATAAGATCTAGACCATAAGAAGAAACAATAGTTTCTTTAGCGAGCTAAGCACTTGATGGAAATCAACGAACACCTTTACAAGGTGTGTGCTAATGGCCTAGTTCGCTGGTGTGTACCTAATGTAGATTAATTATGTGTTCTCCAAGATGCTCATGAAGGCCTTTACAAAGGCCATTAT
The DNA here is from genome assembly GCA_015680685.1 of Gnetum montanum. Taxonomy (NCBI): domain Eukaryota; kingdom Viridiplantae; phylum Streptophyta; class Gnetopsida; order Gnetales; family Gnetaceae; genus Gnetum; species Gnetum montanum. The sequence continues at coordinate 379,538 of MNCI01015096.1, forward strand.
GTTGGAAGATGCACCACCATAAAAATCCTGATGGTAGGATACTATTGGCTCATAATCTTCAAGGACATCCATCAATTTGTCTGATCCTATGAACATTGTCAATAAGATTGTGGGATGATCGCACGAATGGAGGATCCTCAATAGTGGATTCAACCACTGGAATCCTTTGACATATGAGACATAAATTTCATGGATCCCATCACATCCATGTCCAATGGGAAGGTGTATATAATCATTGTAGTTTACTACTATACCAAATGGAAAGAAGTAGTAGCCATCACCAACTGTACATCATCCACTGCTACTCGATTTGTACAACAAAATGTTGTGAACAAGTTTGGGATGCCACATGCACTAATTTCTAACAATGAAACCCATTTTACAAGTGCCACTTTTTAAAAACTCATGCAACGCTTGGGGGTTGAACATAAATTAATAACACCCTATGACTCCCAAGTTAATGGTCAAGCAGAGGTGACTAACAGGGAGATTACAAAGATTTTAACAAGAACTATTAGCAAATATAGGAGCAATGGTAGCACAAGACTCAATGATGTCCTTTGGGCCTACGGCTCAACATGAAAACTCCCTATTGGCTACTCTCCCTATGAGTTAGTGTATGGAAAACTTCCAACACTCCTGATTCAATCCAAGCTCCATACACTCTCCACAACCTATGATCTGGATCTTGACCTAAGTCTAGCATAAAAGAAAGACTTATCAACCTCAACAAGCTAGAAGAAAATCAATTGGTAGCCTTATCTTTGAATGAGGTGCATAAGGCATTCAACAAGCAATGTCATGATCTTAAAATATGGAAAGTAAAATTTCAACTAGGATATAAGGTTCTCTACTAGAATCCCATGCACATACCTTAGAAAACCAAATTCCAAACATTATGGGAGGGATCTTATATAATTGATGAAACCTTTTCTTCTAGGGCCATGATCATATACAAACCTAAAAGCCCAAACAAAAAGTAGTTGGTCAACATCCAATAGATAAAGCCTTTCCACGAGCCCAAGCAAGCTAGTGTAATAAATACCTAAATGGATGGGAAACCATGCTCAATCTTTCAGATGTCCTCCTTCCAACTTAGTCATGGGGGAGATGGCTATCCATGCTAATCATCTACATGGCTTTTCAATTTTTCAATTTTTTGTTTTACACATTTTTGTCTTTGCAAATTGTTTATTTTAGACCTTTTTAATTTTAAAAATTATTCCTATTCTATACCATTTTTTGTTTTATAACATTGTTAGTACATTTAAATCTTTCCTAAACATTTTACACTTTCTTATATATTGTACTTTATTTTTAGAATGATTTTCTAATTTTTGCTAATAAATGTGCTTTGTGCCAACAAGACACAGTGGTGCTGCAGCTATTACTAATGGTGGTTTATCCTTAATGTTTTGTTTTTTAATGTCTTGTTTCTATTTCTAAATTTTTCTACTAATGGCTAAGTCATTGTTTCTTTTTCATGAAACAAGCAGTGAGTCCACAACATCCACCCACTTAGAAACTTTATGGTTTTTTCTTGTTTTGGAAGTTTGAGATTCCTTTTCATTAAATAAACTTCTAATAAATTTGTGACCTTCATAGTTTTCAGAATTAGGAAGAATTCAAAAGTTTGTACCAGGTGTGACTTAAAGAGGACTCAATACTCTTTATACTCTACTACTTACATGGGCACTTGAGTGTTTTCATAAACTTCTTACCATTCCATGTCAACCAATAATAGGAAGTCAAATAAAGTCTTTGCATGATGTAGTTTCCATCCAAAAAGAAAAAAAATAAGCAAAAAAATTTAAAAAGAAACAAATATGATGGGAATTCAAAGCACATCCCTTAGACAAATAAATAGGCTACAAGCACTGGTTATGGAACTAGAAAGACATGTTACCCATGCCTAAAATTCCCCTCTAACTAAGGCCCTCTCTCACTTCCTACTATTTTTTCTTCTTTTTATAGAGTGGTGGTTGTTTTGTGGGAGCACTCTTGTGTCTTGAGGGGGTGGATTAGTCTTGGAGTGGCAATGTAAAGTCACTAAATGTGGTTGGTTTTGGTATGGACTAAGGATGGATCTTCTTAGGTTATTTAAACACAAAATTGACAAGGGACTTGTTATGACCTTAATTTGGAATTCCATTTCACCTTCTTCATCATATGTCTATGCTACCCATAATTCACCTCACTATCGATGTCCATGTTCTTGATTCGGTGTCTTTTTCTAATGTGCTTGAATTCTTTGGTAGAATCTTCCAGATTTTGGTCCTTAACTTTCATCAACCATTAATCACCTATGGAGCCCACAAACTCCTTAGGTTGATGTTATGCAAGGGAATGCAAGGCATGTGCTTGCTATGGGGAGGACCCACTTGCATATCTCTTGGTTGGATTCATTAAGTACCTTATCCTTAGACATTCTTGCAATCAGAATCTTTTGTACATCCATCTTTTACATCAAACCATGTGATCCTTTACACATTTTGTTCAATGCACACATTCTTCATCAAATTTTTCAATTTTTGAGCTTCCAAAGATTCTCTTCAATGATTTCATCATATTCTTGGCTTTTCTAGAACTCCATCAACTCTAAGTTTATTCAAAAATACCTTTTATTTTTCAAGATATTCAAGTTTGAAAATTTCATTTACGAGCTCCATATATAGGGCCCTGTCAACGAAGTCGATGCATATACAAGGCCCTGTATACATGGCCCTGTTGATGTAGCTAAAAAATAGTATAAATATGCGTAACCCCCCTTTGTAACTTTCACATTTTCTCACAAACACAAAGGAAGTTTTTCAAATTTTCAAAGCCTAAAACCTTCCAAAGCCCATAACTTCCTAACCATTTATTCAAATCACTTTGTTCTTCAACCTTGTAGCTATCAGAGGTAAGCTCTTAGTAGTGGGGGCCATAAATATGCCATTTTTACATAAAAGTGTTCACCATTTTTTCTAACTCCCACAAAGGTTTAACTCAAAAATCAACATTTAAATACCGAATTATAGAGTTAAACTCTTCCAATGAGCTTTGGTGACACTTATAATGAACATTAATTAATAAAATAAGAATAAATATCAATCTACCATGGTCCAACCTTAGCCAAGTGTAATTAACTGATGAGATAAGGTACTAAAAATATTGAAAGTTACACGTTATATCTACTAATACATGGATGTGTTATGACTGCAAATGGCATCGAAAGGAAAGCACACATAGGAAGGAGGATTGTCTCAACCCATTAAGAAATGGCCAAGATCAAGCCTAAGAAGGACCACTTACAACCCATGCCATAGGTCCTCTTAGGAAAGAGGCTAAGGTGAAATCTATTCATCAGATTCCAAAACCAATAGCAGCAATAGAATAGTCCCACCAAGATGAGGCACCAACTTAGCAAGCAAATCTTGACATGACCTTGATAGAAGTCTACTTGAATTAAATCAAATCAAGGAAGGTTCAAAAAATAGTGCTTTAGGTGTTAAACTTTGGCCCTTTCCTAGAGTAAGCACTTGAAGAAATACAGGACCACCTGGGGGCCTCTTCCATGTGGCCAATTATCACTTTCACTAGGGAGTGGTACACGGGAAAGACATTCTTATTCTAGAACAACAAGCAAGCCTATTCAACGGTCAAAATCAAGGACATCTCAATGTCCTACTTGGTGCAAGCCATTGCTGAAGTGCTTGGGTTGCTAGAAACAGGGACAAATCTCATTGAGATTCCAATGCTGGTGAACCCCAGCATCAAGAAGAAATTGGAATTATAGTGCTATGGTGTCAACCACAAGGAGTTTGACGTGCTCACACCAATAGAAAGGATCCACTACAAGATTGGATCCTTTCACCTAAACCCCACAATGAGGTCCAATAAAATCACTACCTTATCTACCTATTGTTGGAAAAATGAAGACAAATACATTAATTGTTGTATTTCCTTTTATGTTGCATTTGATGTGGGGATGTGTTTTATTCCACATGTATTAGGATTGGGGTTTGGTCCTCATGTTTCTTCATAAATAAAAGGCTTGGGGTAGCCTTTAGTGTGTGCTTTGAACTGAAAGCATTGTATCAAGGTTTTACCTTGGAGACATGAGTCTTATTGGTGTTGATCTAAGATCTGTTGCAATAACAGATTGGGTGTTTGAAAAAGTTACAAGGACGACTTGTGTCCTGAAGATTTGAGAAGAATAGAAGACAGATCTACTTTCATTTTGTTATCATAGCAAATGTTTGCTAGAGTTTAGAACATTTTGAGAGTGATTTATAGTGTTTCTTGACCTGCTACAGCGCAATATTTTGCCTCTAATGATTTATTCAGATCTGTAGGG
>MNCI01015096.1:383914-396799 GCA_015680685.1 Gnetum montanum
GCTGAAGAATAGGTTTGACAAAGTATCAGGTTTGAATACCTTTCACATTTATCAGAAATTTTTTAGATGCAAGAAGAGGTCTAATGTGTCTTTTCAAGATCATTTGGATGAGATGATGGGAAATCTGAATAAGTTGTAGGAATATAAAATTGTTATTCCATATTTAGTTAAATCCTATGCTTTGTTAGACTTCTTACTTGATTCCTAATCTACAATTGTGACATCTATTACTACTTTTATGAGTGTTTCATCTATGACATTTGAACAAGTTGTGTCTACCCTTCAGGATACTTCTGTGTCTACCTTTCAAATGTTCATGTAGTAGAGGAAAGAGGTAGAAGTAGGAGACGTTTCCCAAGTAGGGGGAGAATCACGGACAGAAAAGTATCACATGGCAAAACTCAAACTCAAGATTGCTGGTACTACAAGAAGAAAGGTCATTTGAAGAAGGATTGCTTTGCATGGAAAGCACAGAAAAATAAAGGAAAGGAGAAGAAGTTAGAATAAGGAACATCATAGATACATGTAGTTGATGAAAACGTTAGTTTTCTAATTCAAGAACAATGTACAATGGTGGTAGATGGATGTAGCAGTGACATTTGGTTGATTGACTCAAGTGCCTCCTTTCATATTTGTCTAGATAAGTCTTATTTTGCATCTTATCATTAAGTTGAATCTAGTTTTGTATATGCTACTAATGGAAAAGCTTTAAAAGTTCTTAGAATTGGAAGTATAAGTTTGCAACAAGTAGGAATGCCAAAGGTGACAATAGATAATGTTAGACATGTTCCTAAAGCTACAAAGAAGTTGATTTCAGTTCCATAGCTAAATGATTCAGGTCTGAATTTTAGTAGTGGAGGTGGACATTGGAGGATTTCCAAGGGAATCATGACCATTCTAGAAGGAAAGGAGGGCAGCTTATATACATTGATGGCAGATTCATGCAACTCTATTACAACAATTTCTGATAAAAAAAATTCTGAAGTGTGGCATAGACGTCTTGGACACATTGGCTGGTCAAGCTTAAAGGTACTTCAAAATCAGACTCTCATTCATGTATTTTCTTATGCACAAATTGATTGCAAAGACTGTTTAGTTGGAAACTCTAGGAGAGTAAACTTTCGTAGGGATTTGGATAGCAGAAAGAAAAATAAGTTAGAATTGATTTATTTTGATGTTTTTGGTCCTATGACTCCCATTTCTTTTGGTGGATCTATTTATTTTGTGACTTTCATAGATGATTGTACAAGGAATGTTTGGGTTTATATGCTGAAATCAAAACATGAAGTGTTTTCAGTTTTCAAAACATTTGTTGCAGGAGTAGAAAATGAAACAGGTTTGAAAATAAAATGTTTGCAAACTGATAATGGTGGGGAGTACACTTCTAAAGTATTTGCTGATTTTTGCAACATCAAAGGAATTAGGCACATTCGTACCCCTCCTAGTACACCATAGGAAAATGGAGTTGCTAAAAGATGCAATAGAACATTGCAGGATCATGCTAGAACAATGGTTTTAGGTGCAGACCTACCTAAGAGATTTCGGAGAGAGGAAGTTATGACTACTACATATTTGGTGAACAGGTCTCCACATTCTTCAATTGATAATGCTGTTCTAGAAGTTGTTTGGAAAGGTAAAAACGTTTCATACAGTCATTTAAGAGTTTTTGGATGTGAGGCATTTATGCATATTCCAAAGGAAAATAAAACTAAGTTGGAGAATAGGGCTAAAAGTTGCATATTTGATGCATATGGAGAAGATGAGTTAGGATTCAGACTTTGGAATCCTGAATTAAAATGTGTAGTGAGATCAAGGGATGTTAAATTCAGAGAAAATACGATGTTTAGTGAGATGCAAAAGAAAGACAGTGGCAGAAATGGCTTAGAAAGCATAAGGACTTCTTTTAGTGTGACTAAAGAAATTGAAAATGATGAAATTCATGGATTTTCCAGATCTGGAAACTTTGGACAACATGCTGAAAGTACATGGCAACAAGCTAGGAACTTAGGATAGCAAGGAGAAAATGCAGGACAACAAGAAAATGAGGTAGAAGATGATGAACAACAAGCTATAGATGCATCTCATTGGGGTAGAAGGTGAACTAGAACTACCAGACCTCTTGACAGGTACTCTCCCTCATTGAATTATGTACTTTACAGCGATAGTGGTGAACCAGAAATAGTGAAGGAAGCCATGTCATGTGTTGATGCCACAAAGTGGAAGGTAACTATGAATGATGAATGGGAATCACTACAACAAAACAAAACCTAGGAGCTAGTTCAATTTCCAAAAGGGAGAAAACTCTTGGAATGTAGGTGGCTATACAGAATTAAATCAGAGGCAAATGGGGAAAAACATTTCAAAGCTTAGTTGGTGGTGAAAGGCTATGCACAGAAACCATGTATTTGACTTTCAAGAAATTTTTTCTCCAATAGTAAAACACTCTTCTATACATTTAGTGGTATCATTGGTGGCCTGCATGGACTTAGAGTTGGAACAACTTGATATAAAAATAGCATTCCTGCATGGAGATTTGGAGAGGAAATTTACATGAAACAACCAAAAGGGTATGAAGAATAGCAAGGTTCAGGTCTGGTTTGTAAATTGAAAAAGAGTTTATATGGTTTGAAACAGGCCCCTAGGTAGTGGTATAAAAGGTTTGATACTTTCATGAAGAAGCTACCTTATTAGAAAAACAACCTAGACTACTATGTGTATTTTTTTGGAGATGTTTTAGGTAAATTTATAGTGTTGTTGTTGTATGTTGATGATATGCTAATTGCTAGAAATGATATAGCAAAGATAAAACATTTAAAATTGGAAATGGGCAAAGAATTTGCTATGAAGGATTTGGGACAGGCAAAGAGAATTCTTGGTATGAATATTTACAGGGACAAAAAAAGGAAGAAGTTGTGGTTGAGTCAGGAAGATTACATTGGAAAGGTTCTAAAGCGCTTCAACATGGAGGATGCAAAACCTGTAAGTAAACCTTTTTCAGCACAATTTAATTTATCAAAGAAGGACTATCCAAAGTCAAAAGAGGATTTTGAAAAGGTTAAAAATATCCCATATACTTTTGTTGTTGGGTCATTGATGTATGCCATGGTTTGTACACATCCTGATATTGCTTATGCCATTGGAGCAATTAGTAGATTTATGACCAACTATGGGTGGAATCACTGGTTAGCTGTCAAATGGATTTTAAAATATTTAAAGGGAACAAAAGTGCATTGCTTATGTTTTGGAGATGCTAATCTGCACATTGAAGGTTTTGTAGATGCAAACTCTGCTGTTGATCATGATACAAAACAATCTTCTACAGGGTACACATTTATTTTTGGTGGTGCAGCAGTGAGTTGGTTGTCACGTCTACAACCACTAGTAACTTTATCTACAACTAAATCAGAGTACGTAGTCATCACAAAAGCATGCAAGGAGATGTTATGGATGAAGATATTTTTGTAGTCTCTTGGATTAAAACAACAAAGGTATGTTGTGTTTTGTGATAGTTTGAGTGCAATCCATCTTGCAAAGAATTCTGCCTTTCATGCTAGGATAAAACATATAGATGTTCAATTCCACTTCATAAGAGAAATCATAGAGGATGGCTTGGTGCATGTTCAATAGGTCCATACAAAGCTCAACTTTGCTAATGCTTTAACAAAACTAGTGATAGCTAAAAAACACATTTTCTATAGGAAGAAGCTTGGGATAACTGAAGCTTAATTAGAAGTTCACATCTCTTAAAGGCTAGTTGGATTTGTCTTCAAAGGGGAGTTTGTTGGAAAAATGAAGAGAAATACATTAATTTTTGTATTTCCTTTTATATTGCATTTGATGTGGGGATGTGTTTTATCCCACATGTATTAGGATTGGGGTTTGGCCCTCATGTTTCTTTATAAATAGAAGGCTTGGGATAACCTTTAGTGTGTGCTTTGAAGTGAAAGCATTGTATCAAGGTTTTACCTTGGAGATGTGAATCTTGTTGGTGTTGATCTAAGATTTGTTGGAATAACAAATTAGGTGTTTGGAAAAGTTATAAGGACAGATTGTGTCCTGAAGATTTGAGAAGAATAGAAGGAAGATCAGCATTGTTGTGGAAGTAGGGTAAAAAGGGCTCGAACCACATAATTCTCTATGTTCTTGTGCTATTTTTACTGTTTTCATTCTGCTTTCATTTTGTTATCACAGCAAATATTTGCTAGAGTTTAGAACGTTTTGAAAGTGATTTATAGTGTTTCTTGACCTACTACAATGTAATATTTTGCCTCTAATGATTTATTCAGATCTGTAGGGTTCTAATAATTTCTCTAGAGCATTTGTAGTGTGTTTTCAGATCTAATTATAACACATGTGCATGTACCACTCTAAGTTTAAGATTCCCTATCAACCTTCCACAACTAATCTATCTAAAGATGGAGAAAGGATTTAAAGAAAACAAACATGGAAAGAAAGCACTTTCCTTCCCATGCCTCATCAAAAAAATCTATCGAAGAGGGGGAATATTCTATTATACAAATGATTTTTTCAAGCATGTTTCGACCACTAATTAGGTAAAGATGATGAAAGATAAGACACTTGCAACAACCATTTAAGAAGCGAAGCAGCAGCCACCACTTTCACCTACCACTCAAACGATTGTGTCAGATGTCACTACAACAACCCAACAATTGTGCAAATACAAAGAATGGCTCTTGAGCAAATAAGATTAATGAGCAAGCACAAGTGACAGGGACCCATCTGTGTACTAACTAGTAATGAGTCACTTGAATGAGGAGGCCCAAATAGTTAGCCTAATGGGGGGAGGTGGATCCATTTTCTCATTCCAAAGAATGTAGTTGTTTGTAAGTTTAAATCCTAGTGCTAGAGAGGTCATGGTATCTCTCACAGAACAACAGCCACTCTTAGAAATTTCTAGAAATGCTTCAACCTTCTCAGTGCACTTAGAGGAATGTGAGGGGGTAATAGTGCTAGTGATGCAGCACCAAAGGTAGGAGACAACAACAAAGGTGGTTGCTGATAAAATTTCCAAAACACTCAATGCACCTACAACATCTATATCAAACATCAAGATACTCAAAGATGTGTAGACATCTACAGGGACCATAAGCAATAAATTAAGCATAGCACAATATGAAGAATAGCTAGACCTATTGGTGGGAACTAGGTAATCGCTTCCAAATATCTTCGATCTTCTAGATAGTATCACTACAACCCAATCGAAGCTGCTAGAGGCAAGGGAAAAAACATAATCTTGGCAGGGCAACTTGAAACTACCAAGGAGCTAAATGAACAATTGGCTGCTAAAGTTGTTGAATTAAGAAACCAAATTGTCAACCCTATATTTCTTAACCTGGCATTAATAAGAGATGAAGCTCTTAAACAACTTTACACTAGACTAAAAGGGATTGAGGGTGCAATGGAAATGGTGATGTTCTACCAATCCTTGGTAGAGGCTACACAACACAAAATTTAAAAGGCCTTGGATTTGATCTGCCAGGAGAATGTGCAACTAACCATAGAGAACTATCACATACAAAATGTTAATGAGCATAAACAACAATTAACCAACTTTATCCATCAATAACAGGAGCAATTAGCAAGAGTGAACAAAGAGCTAAGAATATTGGCAACTGAAAATAGAAACCTCTCCATTAAGGAGGTCCATGCCCATTGCTAGAAGATTGTAATGGAGGTAGCCACTTGGAAATAAAAGGCTCTAAAATTTAAGAGAAAGGATCATTACAGAGATTAGGTCAATCTACAATAAGAAGTCAATGAAAAGCACATCTAATTGGTGAAAGAAAAAGTAAATGAAATCCTCCAACAACTCCAAGAAGAAAGAGAATTGTGGTAGCCTATTGTTAATGGGATAAATGCCTATAATAAGGCAAAAATCCACATGAAGGAGTTGCAGATTGAGGAGATGATAGAATACATGGAGCTTGCCAATCTTCGATATGCAAATCTAGCTATGTTGACTATTGGACAGCCATGATCAAAATTAGAAAAGTGTTCAGCTAGTACTTATTATATGAGGCCAAGTTCAAGCACCACAAGGACACTAAGCAAAATCTTGGGGTGGCAAATGCGAAACTCAAGGTTCTCAAGGGCAAATACATTGATCAAAGATCTGCTACCAAGAACCTAGCCAAAAGGATGAATGACTACTGAGAGCTACAAAATGCAATTAGGGCATTCAATGTCAAACACAAAAGATTCTTTGCCTAGTTTGTCAACATTAAGGAGTTATTCCTAGTAATGCCCTGTTCATGGGATATTCCCATTCTAGCTCACATTGGTGATGCTGCATGGATAGTGAATAATCCTTAGAGTAAGGAGGAGAAGATGAAGGCATTATTGGATGCATTTCACCTTCCATTAGAGGTAGCAGCCATAGCAGGACAACCATAGCTACCTCAGCCACTGCACAAACCTAAAGCTAACGAAGGTCCTTTAGAACCTTAGGAACCTCCACCACTTAGTATTGTCTAATCTTCACAACTACCTTCATGTCATTAGAGGATGTGTTGTCCAATTTTGAGTATTCATGTCATCTTGTTCAATTTTGTGTCATGAACACCATAATTTTTGTAATGTTGTTGATTTGTACACTCAGGCACTCAATTTTGTCAAGTTAGTTTGTTATGTCCAGAGTCAATCAATAATCACATACCTTTCCAATTTTGTAAAGGAACTTGAGGACAAGTTTTCATTCAATCATGGGGGTATGATGAATCGTTATGGTGTTGCGTCAATGAGCCCCCATTAACATGGCCTCCTCAATGGGGCCCCATTGACGTGGCCTCATCTACGTGATGTTGCCCCATCAATGGGGCCACGTCAATGTAGCATTTGCTACATCTATGGGGCCCCATCAACATAGCGCTAGAGTAAAATCTATAAATGTGTGCTTACCATTTGTGTTTATGGGGATGTCAGGTGATAGTTGTAGCAAAGCTCTTGTAGCTTTTCCATTTGAGAGTGAGAATATTTTTCTAAGTGCTTACAACAAGAGTCAGAAAGTGTATGGATCTTTATTCAAGCACTATTGTATCTAAACACACTAGTGTGAATGGCAATAAAAATTAGCCTTTTGATCAAACCTTGTAGCACTTATATTAGATTCATAATTTATTTATGCATGTATTATTTTCATTAATTATGCAATTAATTAAGCTAAGTTAGATTTCAAGTGAGTAGTTAATTAATTAAGCTAAATAGATTAAACTCATAAGTACGACTACTTTGAGTGTAAACATGTATTCACTTGGTAATTCTAGGAGCATTATTGCTTGGTTTGCCTAGGAGCATAATGCTTGGTAATCCTAATAATAGATACGTGGGTTCAGAACATGTACAAAAACTGTGACTAGATGCTTATGTTAGGACTAGTTAGAGATTAGTTAATTAGTTAAATTAAATTAGTTATTAAAATACTTCAATTCTCTATTTTAAGCACTAGAAGCATAAAACATAAAATAATAAAAATCATATGCTTCGATTACACTTAACCATACCATGTGCATCAGAAGTGTAATTGAGAAGACAATGAATGACTATTAGGGAAAAGTTCACTTCCTAGAAGACTAGTGTATTGGAAGACATAGAGTCCATAGAATTTGACTAGATTGTGTGTGAATGCTTCATGATTCGTATGGTTAGGCATAGGGGTACCCTCTCACCACTCATCAGAAGTAATATAGAATTCCTTATAGGGAAATTCTAGAGAAATTAAATATGTTGGAGAAAAATTAAAGAGAGAAAAGTTAGATCTCCTAAAAAAATTGAATACATTAAAGAAACATCAAATCCACTAAAAAAATCATATTTGCTAGAGAAACATCAAGTCCATTGAAGAAACATAGAGGTACATATAGTTAAATAGTTTAACATATAGTTTTTGCATAACCACAAGTCACACATTGTAATCAAGTAAGCTACCATTTGAAATCAAACATATGCCTCATTAAAAATAATGTTAATAATTTATGCCTTATCTCCTTTGAATTTTCAAAAGATGCCACATATTCCTACAAAATCACTCTTCCTAACTTTGCAAAGACACCACCATGAACTAAGTATAAAAGGACTCAATTCGTAGCCACAAACAATCTTTACCTCAATATAACCTTTGCTAAGTCAACAATAATGATTCAATGGGGCATGAATCTCCAATTGAATGTAGACTTAGCTTATCGAATAGAAACTAGGTATAATAAAGGAAAAGTACGTATGTTTTAAATGCTAAAAAACAACTAAGTGTTTATTGATAAAAAAATGACTAAGCATAGAATGTTGAAAAATAAACTAAGTATAGAATGCACAAGGAGAAATAAAATAAATTCTAAGTATAAAATGTAAGCAAAATAAGTATGAGATGCCACAATATAGGGAAGGGTTTAGGTTCCCTTTTCAAATGACAAAAATTCTTAATTGCCTAATAAAATGAGTGTTTGCCTATTAAGGAGGATCAAACTACAAGTGGTAAAAAGAACATAAGTAGGATAAAATTCATAATAAAAACCAAATTCATGAACAAAATATGGATTTGGAGAGTGAAATTGAACCTCTAGAGGATGAGGATATGGATGAAGAAGTTGTAGGAGCAATTTAGAATAAATTGCTGGTCAAAACACAGTTGTTTTAATTGTCTTATCACTAACTTTGGAGTTGAAAAAATTCTAACTCTTGAGACTAACACTGAATTGATCCAAAATGATGTTTTTTCAACAATTTTTTAGGTTGAAAATTCTAACTCTCAAGGTGCCCAAACTAACCTTCATATAAGTCAAAATGATGTTTTTTGGATGCCGAAAAGCTTGTAGACTTATGGAATGTTATAAGTTGGAGATGTAGATAACATGGTAGTTGATGAGTAGCGAGGTACCCCTACACTCAACCATACGAATACGAGCGTGTACACGCGATCCGGTCGAACTTCGCAGACTAAATGCCTTAACGCCACAAGAAACACTTGGGGTTAATCATTCGTTGTCTTCCCAGGCTTGCTTGTATGTGTCACGATGATGGTTAAGCAAGTCTGAGGTATATGATTCTTTTGGTATTTTTCAGTTTATCTCCTAAGCTATGAGGGAAAGGGTTGAGAAACTAACTAACTCTAACTAATGTCCTAAGTCTAAATTAACTAGCGTCAGCATCCGTTCCCACTTACCGGACACACCTTGAACTATGCAACTGTGGCTACCAAACGCTAATCGTTACTGGGATCACCACACGCAATACAAGTGCTCGAAGTGGTCGTACTGATGCACCTATTTAGCTTAAGCTTGATAAGTAGCCGATTCCTTAACTCGCCGTACACATTGGACTACTACTGGGATTACCAAGCGTAGATCCTGGAATACGCTACTGGGTTACCAAGCAGTCACAATGCTCGTAGTTAAGTCGTACTCACGCGTTGCGACGAGCAGCCGATTCCTTAATTAGTCGTACACATCCGTAGATGCTCGTAATCAAGTCGTACTCGTGCGCACTAGAAAAGCAATAAATAAAAATAATTAAAACCATGTACTGCAAGGTCTATCCAATCAAGTTCGTCTTTATTTCCGCACACAACTTGTGTTCAGGTTACAAAGTTGCTCGAATAAAGAGCCGTTCACTCTAGGACTCCTACTGCGGGCACATGGGAAAAATTCTAACTCTGGAGGGATCAAACTGCCAGAGCTTCGCTACTTCTAGCCAGGATTGGAAAATGAAGGGAGTGCTGCCTCTTATTTATAGATATGGCAGTGGACTGCGATATCACGTACGCAATATCGCAGGGAAAGACGCGATATCGCTTACGCGATATCGCAGGGGATGTGATATCGCAGCACTATGCATGTCGCATCTCATCATATCCCCATGACTGAATGAAAACTCGTCCTCGAGTTTCTTACAATGATATCAGGTAGGTATGGGATTATTGAGGGGGAATGGAACTAATGGAATGACATGTGAACGGTTCCTTATTACAAGACTTGACACAACTGGTGTTCATGACCACAAGGGTGAACACCTTATTACAATGACATCAGGCCATAATTGGTAGCTGAGAGAGAAGAGGAGAGAGAATAGAAGAGAATAAGAGAGAAGAGTCTTGCTACTGCCAACGCCTAGATTGCGCCTTTTGTTGTCCATCCGTAAGCGCATTATCGATCCTGCTCCTTGCACAGCTGCTTCAACGCTTCTCCATTCCAAGTGTTTGCGCCAGATCCATTCCGTTGTTGTATGATTGCCATCTGCACACACAACACAATCATATATTAGCAAGGGTAATTGAATCATTAAGTAAATAATACCTTGCTTCGGTGTAAGTCCATTAGCTAGGTTGTGGTATGGCTGATATGGATCTAGGAAGATGTTACTGATGAGTACCGAAGGTGTAGGGGTTAGGAAGAGAAACGAAAAAATTCGGGGCTTAGGGGAAAAATTGAAAAATCAGGCCTCGTACCCCCATGACTAATCGCGAACCTCCGGTAGCATTAGAATGGAGAAAGAAAAGGAGTAAAAAAGATAGGTAAAAAGGGACAACTATGGCATCAGTGAAGTGGATGTCAAGATGGAAATGAACAAAACTGAAATTAATTGCAAAAATGTGAAGAAAAAGAAGTTAACTAATGTTCCAAATAGGATTGTCAGTGGGTCCTCCCCAAAGCAGGCTTATGCCCTTAATGCCCTGACAATCCCACATTCAAGAAGTCCATAGGCTCAGGGAATGTCCTTTGGAATAAGAGTTAAAGTCTTAACCGGAAGAATTTACCAAAAAGAAAACAATGCATCAACCAAAATATATACTAATGATACAACCGGCAATGAGGTGAACAATGGAGAGAAGAATGGAAAGAAGAGAAGTGAAATGGAATCCCAAGAACAAGGTGGTGTACAGCCCCTTGTGTGTTTGATGATTAATGTGACTTGGCGAATCTCATTCCAACTCCGGGCTCAAACCAACCACTTCCAGTGACTTCGCATCAATGCATTTGGCTAAATCATCCACTTGGATAACAAGGATGCATCTTCAAAGAGCCACCACCATTCCGACGAAACAAAGGAGAGAATGGGAAGCAAGAAGGGCCTTAGTTAGAGGGAACACTTTGGTTCCATAACCAGTGCTTGCAGCCCAAATTTTATTTCGTTTGAGGGGTGTGCTTTGAATCCTCACTTTTTCTCTCTTTTTTTTATGCGTGGGGACCACACCATGCAAAGACTTCTTTATTTTTATTGTCTCAGCTTCCAAAGAATGGGTAACATCGGAACGGTAGGAAAACCCAAGAAGAAAACAACCAAGCACTCAAGTGAATGACCAACACAAAAGCATCAAGTTCCTTTGAAGTCACACCCTTTGCAATCCTTGAGTCCTTCCTTAGTTTGAGGAATGCCCAGTCACCAATTCGTTAAAGTTCTTATTGGAAGGGAACTGTACATTCCCAAGCCAAGGGAAACCATAGACTTGATGGATGGATGGATGAAGTGATCTCATTGCCTGCCATATCAAAAGAACATACCTTAGTATCAACAATGTAACTTAAAGGTAAAAACCAACATTAGCAATCAATATGAAACAATTCATACCATCGGCTTGAACACTTATTGGGTGACGAACTTACATGGTTGATGACACACACACACACACAAAATAGAAAAAAGTATAACGATGTTGTAAGAAAAAAACAAGAAAAGTTAAAGAAATTTGTAAAAAAAAAATGTGTAAAACAAAAACTGAAAAAGAACTGAGGGCCCCATATGGTTAGCATAGGTGGCCATCTCCCCCATGATTGAGTTGTAAGGGAGAGATCTAAAGTAATGAGCGTTTGTTTGAATTTCTTAGAATTGCCCAACTTCTCCCAATTGATGATCTTAAGTTAAGGGGTGGAAGTTGGTGACGCTCACGTTCCAATGTGTCTATGCCACGGTTGTTGGCATGAGTTTCCTCAGTTCGTTCCATGCATATTTTTCTGCGCCTACGAGTAGCTGTCAACCGGGGGGTGTCTACTACTTCTTGTGTGGTTGCTACATACAGGCATCTTTGTTGCAGAGTTTCTTGGGCACACTTGTTACATGGAGACATTTCCTCCATGTCATCACCCGATGAATCATTGTATGTGATGCATGGAACTATCCTCTTCTCGATCTTTCCACATATGTTGATCTTAGAGATTTCCAAGGAAAGATCGCGGATCCTAAGGCATGCGTCTACTGTGCTTAGCGATGCCCTTCCCATTATAATTGGGAAGTCCCCTTCATTGTTGTTAACAATGATCACTAGAAAATCTGCTGGGTAGGACCAACCACACACAGTGGTAATAACATCCTCCACTAATCCCAAGGGAATGGTGATGGACTGGTCCGCCAGCTCTAGTTGGATATTGCTCTTCTTAAGTTGGGGCAGGTTCCAGGCGTGATACATCTGTTGTGAAATTAAGTTAACTCCGGAACCTAAGTTAAGAAGAGCTCGATGTGGTGCATTTCCAGCGATCTGCAAATAAATAAAGGGACTCCTAGGGTCAGTTAGTTTCCTGGGAAGGTGGCCTACCTTGATCCAGTCAGTTACGGTATGTGTTAGCATAACCGTATGCTTTACACTCCTTTGGACTGAAGGGTGCTCCGAAGTGTTAAATGGTGCAGGCATGTACATGGCCTCAACCGCTTGTTGTTGCGAGAGTTTGTCTGGGCTTTTGGTTCTGAAGTAAGGTCTTCTCTTTTTACCGTTGTCAGAACCATCAGCAGGTTGGATATTTACAGCTCTCGCAACGTGACGTTGCTGCGGTTGAGGAGGAAGTTCCCCTTGCATTGTTGGAGCAGGAGGTGTTATGGGAACTACTTGAGGCAGAAGCGGTGCAGTTGGATTAGGAGGATGGTGTGGATATGGAGTGTCTCCCG
>MNCI01015096.1:397357-427976 GCA_015680685.1 Gnetum montanum
AGGATTGGGAAATGA
This sequence comes from Gnetum montanum, assembly GCA_015680685.1. NCBI lineage: Eukaryota > Viridiplantae > Streptophyta > Gnetopsida > Gnetales > Gnetaceae > Gnetum > Gnetum montanum. Next base: position 397,373 of record MNCI01015096.1, read on the forward strand.
AGGGAGTGCCGCCTCTTATTTATAGATATGGCGGCGGACCGCGATATCGCGTACGCGATATCGCTGCGCTATGCATGTCGCGTCTCATCAGTAGTGCTAGAGATGCCATTAGGGATGTTGATGCCAGTCAATGTGAAAAATTTTAACCCTAGGGGTCCTAGGGTCAAACTACCAAAATTATCAAATTTGAACTTTGTAATGCCATGAGAGCCTAGGATGCATCATTTGAGGTTTTGCAAGGTCCAATTTGATGCTAAGATGTAGCTTTGTGTAGGTGATGCAGGAAGAGCTATCTAGAATTAAAGTTGATGTGAAATCTAGGTTAGCTCCAACACTTGGAAAAATTTTGATTCTCAAACATATCTAGGGTCACTAAGAATGAAGTTCATAAGCTGGATTATGACCTAAGATGGTGCTTGATGGCCTTTGAGAGGTGATAATGTGCCTTGTGATGTTGCATCGGTGGAGTTTGATACTTGAACTTGCATGTGACATTATCAAGACCACACTTAGACTTGATTTATAGTGAACTTAATAGTAGATGTAACACTACCATTATTGGAGTTTCTTCGATAATGATGGGACTCTTTTAAATTAGTTAAATATAAATTTAGTAAAATAGGAGTCATTGCATGATTGATGGATTCATGGTAAGGCAAGTTGTTTAAAATAAGAAGAGTATGTGTTCAATTACCATTTTCATTTTTTTGATATGAAGCCCTCTTAGTGGAATGATCATCCTTTTTATATTTCATGGTGAAGTTTTATTAGTTTCAATTTTTCTTTATTTTTCTTTTATACTTGCATTATCAAGGCATTTTTATATTTCATGTTACAACTTTGTTGTTTTCAATTTTTCTTTGTTTTTCATTTACACTTGCATTATCAATATTTTCTTAGATGGTTGTATGATTTTTTTTGCCTTCATATTTTTATTATTTTCTTTTGTTAACTATTCTTATTGAGTAATGGCCAATGGTCATCCCTTTGTAAAGTCAAAAGAGATAGGACACTGTTTAACAATCCCTCAACCATGCTTGTGTTTCCTAAAAGATAAAGATGATATAGTATGTTATCATGATTATAGTTGCAACATTGGCCATGATGCGTGTTTCATCACTCAACATAATTGAGCATATTTGCATAGAAAGTTGCAGTTATGGTTGTTACATAATACTTCTTGGGCTCCAAGCTCACATTGAAAATTTTGTGAAGTTAAGGCTCCTACATCCATGAATATTCTTAGAACACACATTAAGGATTTGTAATGCAAATAGAAATCCTAATAGTTAGAGAGCTTTTGTTCTCCATGTAGCACCCTTAGCATTAACTTCTTAGGCTTTTTAGTTGATTATTTGATAACTCCTAATTAGGTCTCTTAACTTGGTGCTCATCTATGATAAAGATCTTAAGGTTAATGCATCACTTTACTGCTAAATTGAGGTTCCTTCCTAATATTGAAAACATTTGTGCTTAAAATCCTAATAGGAGTCATTGGTTTTTGTATCATATGTAATTCATGGTTGATGTAGCCTTGTTCTTCTTGGGATTTATTGAAACCTTGAACTTTAGCTAAATTAAAACTTTATAACTTTAAGTGCTTGAACTTTATATTTTAAAGCTTCCAAATCAAAAATTATACCACTAACCCAACACCTTACTGTCATAACCTAGTTGTTATGACCGATGGACATACCCGTTAAACTGTTAACCCTGCATATATGTATAGTTTTATTTTTTGAAAAAAATAAATCCAGGGTGTTAACGATCGTACGGAATTTATTTTTGTATTTTAGACAAATTCCAATGACACAAGCGGATACGCTTGCTAAAAATATAGCAACGTAAGCATAGCACAAAATTGTCCTGCCCAGGCCGTAAGAGGTTCAGGGTTTTGCAGTTTGCAATAGTAGTACTGATCAACGTGTGTTGTTAACGAAGCAGTCTGCGTCTGAGTCTGAATCTGAATCTGAATCTGAATCTGAAGCACAGTCAGTACGTAGGTAGAATGAAGCCAGTGATTGGCACCGTGGTTTCCAATAAAATGCAGAAATCCGTGGTGGTTGCAGTCGACCGATTGTTTCACCACAAACTCTACAATCGATACTACAAGAAAACCTCCAAATTCATGGCCCACGACGAAAACAACGACTGCAACATCGGTGACAAGGTGCTCCTCTTCATCTCAAAACCCTGAGTCTATTTCTCAGTGTTGAAATTGAAATTGAAATTGATAGGAGCAGTTGCATGGTTGCATGACATCTGTTTGTTTTTATGTATGATTTGATAATTCGTTTATGTTGCAACGCCACAGGTGAAGCTGAAGCATTCGAGGCCTCTGAGCAAGAGAAAGCACTGGATTGTGGAGGGAATTTTGAGCAGGGCTCGATTTTATGAGCCCCCAAGCGAGGAGACTCTGGCGAGAATTGCTCAGGCTGCTAATTCTCCTAGGGCAGATTCTACTTCTTCGCAAGGCTAAAATTTGCAATCGTATTTTTGATATGATGCTCCTATCTATCATTTTTGTGGATCAAGAATATGAGTTTCAGGGGGAAATAGGCTTTTTCTCTTGGTTTTATGTGTGCTTCTGAATTAGCCTTTTGTTTTAGGCCATCTGAAGTCACATTAGGTAGCATTATGGGAGCTTTCCCTGTCAAAATGACAGTTTGACTTGGTACATCGTTTTGAGATGTTTTTGCTCTTATCTGTTTTTTTTTTCTTTCTTTTCTTTTTTTCATAATCTCATTTTACTATGTGAGACTCGTGGGTTTCATGTTCTGCAAAACTTTCAATTCTACTGCCGTGATCAGGTTGGTGGTTAACTGTTAAAGTTATGTTAATTCATTTATACTGAGGCAAGTCAAAATTTCTTCCTAATTTCTAGGCTGAGCTATTTAATGACTGTGGCTGTGGACTAAACTTAACACGCCTTTGAAGCTTTGTCAATGGTGGCTATTGTTTGCCGTGTTAGTTTGAGGTTTTTGTCTTTTGAAACTTCCTCCCTCCCCAAGTCATTACAAGCAAAGCTGTAATGTTGTTTTCTAATGTCTGTGAAACATCATCAAGCTTGGATTGCTTCTTACTTTTTTACTTCTGTACTAATGAGATCGTTACCTCATTAGATGTATCGCTTCATATATTTCTGCACGGAGTTCAGGATAATTGTGATACTTTTGTGTACCCTTTTAACCATTATTTAATCAATAATGACTATTCTTGTTCACCATAGCTTGAAATCATAGACAATTTTAGAAATCTTTGATTGATTTTGTCTATCCATCAAGAAAATTAACAAACCTATCATGCAATGTGTTTTTGTTTTGTATCTTCTTCACATATGTCCCATGTTCATGTAAAACATCTGGCATTTCCTCAATGCGATTCACTGTCATGGTTCGTAATTGAACCTCTGCCATTGTAACTGAAAGCAACAAGAAACACAGCTATTGGAGCCAGTTGTGCAAACATGGCTCAGTTCAGAGATGGAGCCAGATATTGATGGTGTTAGTCTCACCACGGCATCTTCCATCCTTATTAGGAAAGGGCAATTGCAGTGGTTATCTTCCATAAAACATTCTTCCATGTAATATGTATAAGGTTGAGGTGATGCATTAATATGTATAAGGTTGAGGTGACAATCAATGCATCAGTACCATTTTCTTCTGTTTGTATTTAGATTTCAAATACCGTGCATACTCATAAAGCATCTTTATCACTGGCACAAACTTCATGCTCCTGTTAAAACTTGTGTTTTGTAGATCATTGGGAAAATCCTCCTAGCATGTTGACCCACATTAAAACACTTGAACCATTGGTGAGGCATAGGAAAATATTTTTAGAAGTTTTTTTTTTTTTTGATGTTTTAGTAAGTTTGCCCATGGTAGATATTGCAATTTGCACCAGCATAATAACTTTAAGAACCAGGATTCAACTCTAGATATTAACCTTAACGTTTTAAAAACCAGATTTGAAATCTATACATTACTCTTAATAATGTGAGGGAGATGCTTGAAAGACATCTGAATAATATATTTGTTTGACAGGAAAAACTTGTCAAACCTATCATTGGGCCATCCAAAATTGATGGCATAAATAAATGTCATTTTAATGAGTAATCCATCTTTATAATTAATCTGCCGAAATTCCAAGTTCTTCAGCTTTTTAAATGAAATATGTCTTTTGTTTTAGACATACAAATCATTTATTCTCATTTTACATGGTAGGATTTTATTTGCAATTCTTTATGTCCGTTTAAAGTAACGGTAGTTGAGGAACTGCACGATTGTTTTGCATCCAAAGGCATGATGGTTAAGATATTTGGACTTGTAGATTTTGAAACTGAAATTGATCATTTTTGTTATGTTGTAAAAGTACATGGTAAATATATGCTGATGTACATTTCTGGAGTTTTAGTAACATGTTGAACATAAATGACCAGAGAATGAATATTAGATATATTAGCAATTAGGTCTATGTTATAAACATATTCTATTTCAAACATATCGGTTTGGTGGATTTCAACTAGGTGGTTTGAAATATTTGCAACTTGTATATAACTTGAAAATAAAGCAAAGACAGCTTAAAAGTGGGATGGTTGAAGAAACGTTGCAGAAATTTTGCATGCAATACACATATAAGTGTTTTAAAGGAAAAATTATACCTTGGATGCTTAATAAAAAAGGGAAATCTCAATTAAGCAAGTTCTAGCTAACAATAGAATGGCATTTGCAACATGTGATATACAATTGATAAGTGGCATGCATGCCCAATGCTTAACCATATGATCTATAAGCATCATGGTAGATTGTATCGTAATTTGTGCATGAATTAGCTTTAAAGTATAGCTTAGTTTAGGTGATTGTAAGTTGTTGACCTCCCACCTAGACTAGTAGTGGCCTTTATATTACATATGGTTTAGTCAAAGTGAGGCTAATTGTTCATGTTGTTTGGCCCATGATTATAATAAGTAGAAACATAAAAAATATAATTAATTAATCTAACTATTAAATAATAATAAAAATCTTATACTAGCTTCTCTAATCTATTGTCACATCCTAGACTCGTGTCCATTGTTGGGACTATCAAACATTATGCAACTAGACAAACCAAGCATTAGTGTTGGGTTTACTAGTGAATACATGTTTATGTTTGAGATCAAGGCATACTTATTTTGCCACATATTTATAATGCATTAGCAACGTAAATGCTATGATAGAGAAGCAGTAAATAAATATGGAAAAATAAATACAATAAAGTAAATCTATTCTATGTCAGAGGAATCAATCTCTAACATATTTTTGATAATGAAATATGTCCATGTATTTTTTGCTTGAATAAAATGTACAATTTACTTAGATCTATGATGCAAGAACCTGTTGACTATTTTTAGGATAAAAGCTTAAACTACAAAAGCTTCACTACAATAATGACCAAACAATGCTATAAATGCACTAGGTGTGTCATATTTATAAGGGTCAAGGCATCACATATGCAACATTGCAACCAATGATAGACAAAATTTTATTGTTCATCATACCCCTAGGACTAATTAAAAACTTGTCATTGAGTATACAAAAATGGAAAAGAGTTTGTTACAAAGTTATGAGGGTGACTTAAATGACATTTACATTGACTACCTTGACATTACAAAAACTAAAGTGTTGCATTACAAAATTTATTTGAGTAACATTTGTTACAAAAAATGACTAGAGACAAATATTAAAATTTACAAAATCTTGTAAAAATCTTCAAAAATTTATCAACAATTAGTCTTCGTATCATCCATGGCGGTGGTGGTTCTTTTGGTCTTTATTGCTCCATCGGTTCTTTTTCCTTAATGTTGAATTTTTGATGAATAGATCAATATTTCTCCTCATTAGTTTGTGGGTCCCTCACAATCTAAGCAAGCTTGGCCAATTGAGATGTCATCGGGACTTTCCATCGACACGATAGTTATAGAAACATTTTGTTGCCTAAGAAAAACCAAGTAGCGAATGTGATGCACTCTACTTTGAGTATCATTACCAAGTCCCTTTACAGCTTGTAGTCTACCATCCTCCGCATAAGATTTTTTGCCCACATCTTTTTGATTTATAAATTTGCCCTTTAGTACCTCAAGTTTTGCATTAGTAGCATGCAACTCTCATTGGGTTTGGTCATGGAGTCGAGGCTCATGTTGTAAAGAGGGAGAGCATGGCTATAAGCTACTTTCCTATGTGCATTCTAGATCTACTAGCTATGAGCATGGCCAAATTGGAGTATCTAAGGTTATTCAATTCAAAAACATAAGTCAAGTCTTTCACTTGTAAATCTTTCATTTTTAGTTCCACTTAGAGTCATTGCATTGATAATATCTAGGATGCCTCCCATGCAACTACAAGAGATTGTTGCAAAGTGACATTGAGTTTGTTCTTAGCTATTGTGATCTTCTTTTTATTAATTTCTTTTTGCAGTCCTCCCTAATCCTTGTAATGATTTTTAATCATCTCATGCTACTTTGCTTCATTCTTACACATGGTGATTTATAATGCAATCTTTTTTTCTAACTACTCTAACTTTCTACATTCACAAGTTCCTATTTTCTTTGGTCAACCTTGACAACTCTAAATTGCCTTCATCATCTATTCACAAATGTGTTGGAGGCTATGCCTGAGAAGTTCTTTTCCTATCTTCACACTCTCTAACATCTGATTTTCTATCATGAGATCCTTGTTCTCTTCTTGCAACATGACAATAGTCTTCTTGAGTGTATATAACTTTGCTTTGGTCTGCAATGCATCTCACATTGCTTGCTTCTTTTTCCTTTGAGCCTTGGCTTGCTTAGTTGATAGTTGTGTAGTCTCATTAGTTCGAAATTGGCTAAGAAAATTGGAGTCATCAATTGCACTAGGTCATTTAGTTGTGCACACAATTGGGCTATTCCTTCTTGCATTTTTTGAACATCCAACTCCACTTGATGTAGCTAGGCGTTAGATAACACTAGCATTTCCTTAATTAAGATGAGGTTGGATTGCATCACTGCAACATTATCTAGAATGTCAAATAGTGTTTACACTTTTTCCCCTATTTAAAGTAATCTTTCCAACACCTCATCATATTGAGCCATGATCATACTCTCTATTGTTCCTATTTTTGTCCTTGTGGATACTTGAATGTCTTATTTAGCATCAAAGTCAAGGACATGTATCACAAGACATTTATAGCCTTACTAATATGATCAATAAGTACCTTTGCAACAACTTCTTGTCCATGATGTGGCAAGACCATGATGATTGCTCCATCACCAAACTCTAGTATGACTTGGAAGGATGGAGCATTGCATGAGATTTTAAAATATTCTTCTTGTGGCCGCATGATAGCTACATCCCTTATCATGAGATTCATTATGGCCAAGGTTGTACTTCTTTGGGTAGAAAATAGAGTTACCAAGTCTTGCCTTCCCCAACTAATGACTTGGGAAACCTTCTAAAGATGGCTCATTGTAGGATAGTACACCTCAAAATCACTCATAGATGCTCAAGTGCTAGTGCCACCTGCACTGGTTTATGTTGTGCTTAGTCTAACACCTATGGTTTCTGATGCTAGAAGAGTTGTTGCTACTATGAAGGTAACTACTACTATTGAGATATTGGTTGCTGATTCTTGCACCTTCTTGGTAAGTACTATTTTTATGATTTTGCTTCAAGATGTTGTTGGAGCTCTTTCTATGATGTTGTTGGTGTAGTGGGAAATTCCTTCCCTTTTGCAAAGTTTTTGGATTAGGCAAGGGAAGGGGATAGTCTTTCTTCCAAACAATTTCTCTTTAAGTTTGCAGACATTCTTCATGAAGTAAAGATGGACCAAGTTAACAAGAAATTGCCCACTAAGGATTACATAGACTGGAGCTAAGAAAAATGTGATTTTATTCAACCTTGTCATGGGATTGACATGATAGGTTGCTATCTTGAAGTAAACTTTTTTAGTTGGGGTCAAAAAGTTGTACTCCTTGCAGTCCACACTATATGCTCTTTGGACTCCCTCTATTTTGATATTAGAAGCTAAATGGATCAAAATCTTTGCAACTCTATTCCAAACATCAGGGATTCCTAGCATCTCTACAATTACTTTTACTAGCATCCTTTTGGAAATTGTTGTAAAAGAGGTATGTTTCCTCAAGGTACCACTCCCCATTGGTAGATAGGGTTAACCCAAGGGAAGAACGTTGTAGTTGCTTTCTCACCTCATGTGGAGCAAACCTGAGGAATGAAGCAAAGTTGAGCCTCAGATATACACTTTCTCAAATAGTCTTGTCTTCGATTTTCTCTAGGCACTTGTCTGTGAGAGTTACCTTCAATTTAGTAGGAGGTGCCTCTTCTTACACTAATTATTTTGTTTGTACTTGCTTTACAAATTGTACCTCTAACTCTTTGGGTACTACTTATCCAACCTATGATTATAAATATTATGGCTCTTGGCTACATCCTTATTCTCATCCAGCTTTTTGAGAACTCTTCTCTCTCCCTTATGTTGGACCTCTAGGCTCAAGGATTCATCTTGATGACATTTGTAAGCATCCAATGATTGATATTAGTTTTTGATGATTTTTTTTCTTAGTGTCACAATCCTTTTCAAATATTTGATTAGGTCAAAATTTGAAAAATCTAGATCAAAGACTCAAGGTGATTGCAAAATCATATTTCTAATATCTCAACCTAACTCCTCATCATCATCATCCTAGTATTATTCTAATAAAACAGGGTTGGCTATATGAGTTCTTTTTTACCATTCACTTCTATGAAGAAATAGATCTTTATTTACAATAATGTTGCATGTCACTTTTGGAGGATTCCTTGGTAAGCCCTTGCTCATTTTCCAGAGCAATTGGGCCCTATGACTACTATGCATTGCAACGAAGGAATGCCCTAGCATCTACAAAATTTAAAAAATAACTCATATATAAGATTTGGCATGGTTGGCTACCAACATAATGCTGATCCTCCTCCTTTTGTATTCATTCAAAATTCCATTGGACAATACTGAGTTACAAATTTAAAAAAATTCCATAAAAGGAAATTTGAAACTATTCCAATAAATCCAATAGATCTTAGTGGATGTAAGTAATAAGTTTTAGTTTCACTTTCAAATTTTGACATTAGAAAACTTCAAAATTTGGTATCCAAAGTACCTCCATGATGTAGAGCTTAACTTTGGGAGCTTAAGGGTTTTTGAATGGGATGAAATGAAATTCCAAATCACAAGATATGATGTTTTGAAAGTTCTAAGCTTTGAAAATGATAAAAACTCATTGATCATTTGAGTACAAACCGTGAAAAATGATATGTATAGCACAATTATATATATATATATACACACACACACACACATTGCAATTGTAACATCATATATGCATTGTTGTATTAGTTGTGACATTGCAACTTTTAAACAATATATTTTTCACTTATAGAATGGAGTTTTTAATGCTTGGTTTTAAAATTTTTGAATGTTTTGAGCCTTTTGAGGTTTAGTAGCTTAACATATGAATCCCATTCATGCTTTTAAAATTTGAAAATCATGAAAATTAGTCATTAAGATTCAAAATACCCAAGAAATAGGGGAAAATGAGAAAAAAAAACAATAAAAATCATCATAAAATGAGAAGAAATGGGTTTCATAAAGTGCATGAAACTAGGAAAGTTACCCATGATGTTCTTGAGGATGTGAGATTGATCTATGATCATGGTTGGTAAAGAGTTATGCAAGTGGGTCCCCTCTTGCCTCCCCCACCCCACTACACCCTAACCCCCACCACACCACACACCTTTGATATATATATACATACATATAAAAAATATTTATTTAAGCTAGTCAGAAAAGCATCCTAATAACACTAAAATATTAGTAACATTAAAAAAAAAAAATTGAATGTCATTGCTAACAGAACTTGGATGTACTTCTAGTTATTCTTTCCAATGCCCAAGAAACACTTTCCCCTAAATTTCTAAGACTTATGAGCTTCAAATAAATATTGCTAAGAGGATATAACCATTGCCCAATCAAGCTACTCAAGATAACTAGTTTCCACATTGTTTAAACCTTTTGTTTCTAAGGTTCCAATTTTCCCTTAACAAGAATTACATATAAAATTCTATGGCCCAAGTATACACTTTGTGGTCGGGTAATACTATAAGAGCCATATTATCTCTTAAATAAAAGAAAAAGAAATCTTCTTTTTATGTTATTTTTAATATGTTTGCTTCAAGTGCATAGAAAGCCTTATGCATGATGCATGTTTTTGTTTATAGTGTTTCATTGCATTTCTTTTTCCAATACTTCCATATTTCATATATTTATTATCTTCATAGGACAATTTCCCAACCACCTCTCAAAAACATACAAAAGAGAGATTAGCTGTTACCATCAATATTAAATCTTAGTATTATCATCTAGTGTATAGAAATATAATGGGCTTTAGTCTATAATTGGAGAACCCACAATTACTACACTTAGTGTCTTCAAGCATTAATCAGCAACTGATTAAAACATATGGTTTGTGATTTGCAAGTATATTCTGCAAAGCATACCACTGCAGTTTTCAGTAGTTTACAGGTTTATTTTGTTTTATTCCAAGAAATATATTAATGTGATACATGACATGTTAAATTTGATTCCGAACTCGTTCAGTTAGAGAATCATTTTCTTTTTCTTTTTCCAATAAAAAAAATCAAAACTAATCGTTGAACCTTAAATGGAACTGTTAATTGTGAAAAAAGTTCATCTATTAGCTAGGATAATTATTTATTTCCTAAAGTATAACATGATCAGCCTCATGACCAAAACAAAAATTATTATTTATTTTCATGAGAAAAGGCCCAACATTATACAATAATTATTTATTTTTCATGACAAAGCCCACATATTGTGTCGATTAACCTTGAAGAACCGAGTGACGTCAAAGTGGCAATAACCATTACCTAAATACACAAACAGCGAAGCATGAAAATTCTCCTCAGTCAATTGATTCGGATAACGAAAATAGAAAAAAAATTTCCCTGATAAACATTTGCCAGATAGTTATCAATGGAATAAAAATGTGTGCTTCTGATGTGGCCATCGTAATGATGTGCACTAACCAAATTTGTTACAATGATGTGATACAAAATGCCGAGTTCTTACAAATCAGTGCGTGAGACACCATGAAAAGAAACTTCATAGCCTCACACTGCGCTGACAGTATTAAAATGAAGAAATTGAACATTCTCCTCCCAACACACACATTTCCGTTGCTAATGATTTACATTCAAGAAATAAGTTCAGTTAATGCTTGCCATCCGTAAGTACTCCAAGATGCAGGAATACAATGTCCATGTTTGCCCACCTTTATGTCACCATTCTTTGGCAACCCATTTAAAAGGGCATTACAACCTTGCAAGTCTTCTAAAAGGGAATCCACCTTCAAAAGCTTCATTTAATACCTCTTCCAGACGTTTTACAAGAAGAACCTGAAAGTAAATCACCATATCCGAATTAAAATGCTTCCCAAGCTGTTTCATATTTTGAATGGCAGATCACTTTAACTTGGAGGCCTAAGCAAGTATTTTTCGACAAAGCTTTATGAAAAAGAAAATATTTCCGTTTTTCCTTTTAAAATGAATCAATGTGTTTAAGCTGGAACCCTAAGTAGATCTTGTTTATTAGGAGAATTGAAGACAGCCGACAAAAGTGGCTAAAAATTGAATTCCTTTCAACTGGTCCAGAAAACAAGAGTCACTATCAGGCTACTTTTAAAATAAGAATTTTAAAAAGCAAAAAAAATTGTCAAAGCCCTTGAAATCATTCATATTAAAAAGTGAAATAAAATAAACAGCCTGCATATAATGAAAATCATACTTTCAAAATTATATAGGGATTCCAGAAAAGAGGGTGTAATACTTTTAACACGTGATATCAGACCACTAACAGAAATACTTTGCATATCTGCAATTTCAACAAGCCTCCAATGCATAAACACATATTCCAAGCGAGAGTTTGGCTTATTCAAGGATTCATGTTTGTGTAACCATATACCTTGTTAGCAAGTCTTCCCGTTACTTTCTAGTTGCATTAAAGAATAAGTAGCAACGTCGGATCTCATAAAACATGATAAAACTAGCTGTCACCATTAGCAATTTCAGACCTTATTACTACGATATAGGCTCACTGAAATGTTCTTCTACCGAAGTTTATCTTTTACTTCAGTCTCATCATTCCAAGATTTCGATATATTTAACTGTGTCCATTTGTTCCTTTCACATCCTAATTGCCAGTTCAGTCTAGCTCATTGGTTAAGATGTGCATTTTTTAAGGTGCAGATTAGGCTCAATTCCAATGTGTTAGGCCAAGACATAACGTTGTTCTGAACTATCAATCAAATATTCATAGTTCAACATGTCTTATTGGTCCAAAGAGAACTGCATTCAGTATTAGTGGTCTTGCAATGATATGATAAAATCTCCCTTGAATCTCGTCCACTCTCCAGTCACATAATACTCGACTCACCTTCTAAAATTGTAATATTATATCACCATGAACAGACTCAATTGTCCAATCTTTGTGAGAGTTGTCATACTTTATCTTGATAATGTGTTTGTGAACATCCTCAATTTTCCAGGGTTTTGATCTTAACAGTTGTGGCAGTATTTGTGTAATGTCGGTGTGTGGGTTGAGGCTGATTTGTGGAACTATCTATGATTTCATAATTATGATGGATTTGAGTGGTGTTGATGACCATGTGCTTATGATTTATTCGTTTTGATGCCGATTTGTGGAGCAATGTATGATTTCATAATTTTGATGACTGGGTTCTCGTGATTTAAGGGATGAATTACACTTATGTACCGCTTTTAAGTTGCGTTGCGTTGTATCTACACACTAGGCATCAATAAAATGGTTTACAAGTTACCTGAGCCATGGGTAGTGCTAGCAACAAATAACAAATTTGATGCACTAGGCAATGCCTGGATTTTTACTAATTCATCAAAGGCTTACGATTTCACATCGGTTGGTAATTTGGTGAATGACCTTCATCAAAGGCACAAATATTTTCTATTTAGTTGGTTTTAAAAAAAAGGCACATTTCTTTTGAGTACATAAAGACTATTCAAGACATGTATGATATAGCAACAACTTGGAATTCATATTGTCTGTGGAGAGACTTTAGACTTTCCATTGAAGGCAGGGTTACAAGAAGGATCTACTCTATGCCCTTTTATGAATAATCTAACTAAATATATCAAAAATGATATCCCTTAATATATGCTCTTTGCTGATGATATTATTTTGGTGGATGAATTTAAGGAAGTCCTAACCATGAAAATGAAAACTTGGAGAAACACCCTAAAATCAAAGGGGTTGAAGATTAGTTTAAGTAAAACAGAATACATCAAGTGCACTTTTAGTGAAAAAGCAAGTGATGAAGATAAAAAGATTAGAATCCAAAACCAATAATTTCTTAATATAACCAATTTCAGATACTTGGGGTCCATTTTTTTGGTAAATAAATTAGCATTGAAAAAAGGATCATCACCCAGAGACTTGGTGCTCATCCTGCCAAAGCAAGGTCTTAGGAAGATTGGTGGATGAACAAAAACCTAACCTCTTTCGAGTAACTACACCCAAGTCTTACAACTTGAGAAACAAGCATCTTCACACGAACCCAAATGATGCTCCCATGGAGTGCACTTTTGGAATATTTGGGATCTCTTGTTCAAGTTGGTGAAATCAATAATAATAAGACAAGCAGAATTAAAGCAAGATGTAAAGAATGGTGTTGACAATCCGAACCTCTGTAACCCCTACCACCGCCATGCAGGGGGGGAAATGGTCTCCTTCCTGATGCAGTAAAATAACCAACATCATCAAGTAATATTGTCACTGGCAGCATCGGTTTTGGGAAAACTCCAAGGTTCGTTTTTCATAGGGTAGGGTATCCTATCCAAAAGCCAACTTGTCTCACGACTCTTCCCATTTGCTAGAGTTATGTGACCTAGGAGTGGGAGGTATTAGTAAATTGTCCATCCACACCAAGATTTGACTGTAGTAATGACTTCTCAGCACCACACAAAAAGAAATCAGGGTCCAGGTCTGATTTATATGTGTCCAAAGGCCAAGTAGTATCACTTCGTCAAGCTAACTTGTGCGTGCAAGTTTGTAACTACGTATCCATAAGGTTTAAAGAGTAGACGATGAATCCTTCTTCCAAATGGTTATGTCTACCATAACAAGAAGCCTTCTTTGGACAACCTACTAGGCAGTCGGGAGAGGTCTCTGTAGGGGACCAAACTGTGATAGACGTTTTAACTTAACCTATGGATCAGAAATAATATATATACAATGATTGTGTTATTTTTAAATAATGGGCATAGAGAATCCTATGTTTTTGATGCATTATTCTTTAAAGATTCATCAATCAATAGAATATGATTAAAGATTCATCAATCAATAGAATATGAGTAACCCTCCCTTCTATGGTTGTAGAAAGGTTGCATGACAACCTTCTAAAGCCCGTGAGATGATGGACGAAGAGGCCATTTACAATAAATGGAAAATTTGTATGACTGCCTGAAGGACAATGTGCTTAGTTTGGTTTTACATATTAGGCTTGTACCTTATCATGTTCTCATTTTGATAGTCTTTCCCTTGCATATTATGACGTTGATTCTTAAGAAGGAATGCTGCTGAAAATAAAGCATATCTGCATATTAATTACTAGTAAATTTAGAAATGGTACGTGGTTGTCAGAAAAAGAAGGAACAGGGATAGATATTGTGTTTGAAGGTTTTATAATTGTTCATTTTCTGCGATGTTGGATCAGGAGGAATTAAATGTGAGATCTAGCAAAATAAGAATTTTAAAATATTGATAATTACAGATCTTGAAGGACATTGTTCATATCATATGCATCAAGGAGGCAGATGAAAGAATTTTGGTAAACCACAATGAAATTTTGGATAGGTGAAAAAATTATTTTCAAGAATTATTAAATGAAGAATTCCCAAAGGAAAACATCCAAGAAGAAGAACCAAATTTTAGTTTGGTTAATGAACTTTCCTTCTCTAGGGTGAAGATAGCCTTATCAAAGATGAAAAATAAAAATGCTATTGGACCATATAACATTTCTATAGAAGCTTGGAAAGTTTTGGGAGATATAGGAGTTTCTTTGTTGACACAATTATTTAACAAAATTTTGAAGGATGGAAAAATGCCCCAACACCCAACTATTGGAGAAAAAGTTTTGTTGTTTCCATTTACAAAAATAAAAGAAATGTACAAAATTGTGCAAACTATAGAAGGATCAAACTAATAAGCCATACTATAAAGCTTTGGGAGAGAGTCATAAAGCAACATCTTAAACTTGAATCAACAGGATCAGAAAATCAATTTGGATTTATGCTCAGGAGGTCTACTATATAGGCTATTTTCTTGATATAACAATTGATGGAGAAATTCAGAAAATATAGAAAAAGCCTACATATGATCTTCATTGACTTGGAAAAAGCATATAACATAGTGCCTAGAGATATTATGTGGTAGGCCTTGCAAAGAAAAAAAAACATCCCTGAGAAATTTATTAAAGTGATTCAAGACATGTATGAATGAAGTACCACTAAAATTCGAACAGCTTGTGGAATAACATTTGATTTTCTAATTGCATTAGGTCTACATCAAGACTCTGCACTTAGCCCGTACTTATTTACCATTATTATGAATGAATTAACAAAGGAAATACAAGATCAAATCCCTTGGAGTATGCTATTTGCAAATGATATTGTGTTGGTGGATACAGCTCAAGAAAACATTGCTCCTAAAATAGAGAAGTGGAGACAAGCTTAAAATTAATAGAAGACAAAATATATGGAACGCAATTTTAATAATAGTATAACAATGGTGAAATAGAAGTGACAATTCAAGGCAAAAAAATCTTTCACTGTCAACAATTCTGCTACCTAGGATCAATCCTCCAATCAAACAGTGAAATTGATAAAGATATCAGAAATAAAATTAAGGCAAGATGGTCAAAATGGAGACAAGCTAGTGGTGTTCTATGTGTTTAAAAAATATCAATAGAATTAAAAGGAAAATTTTACAAGATAGCAATTAGGCCTGCTATCTTATATGGTGCTAAATGTTCAGCAGTACAAAAGAGATATGAACAACAAATCAGTGTAGCAAAAACATGAATGCTTCAATGGATGTTCAATGTTACTAGAAGAGATAAAATACATAATACAGATATTAGAGGAAGACTTTGAGTGGCTCCTATTTCAAATAAGCTACAAGAATGGTGGCTTAGATGGTTTGGACATGTGCAAAGAAGATCAGACAATGAGCCTATAAACAAAGGTTGTTATATCACTGTTCCAAGAAAGCCACTAAAACGAAGACCAAAGAAGACATGCAAAAAAACAATCAAATATGATTTGAAGAAACTGCAAATGAAAAAAGATTTAGCTCTTCATAAAGGTGAATGGTGAAAAAGAACTCATGTAGCCAACCCCATTCTGTTGGGACAAGGCAAAAATGATTACGATGCTGATAGTTACAGATCTGGGAATTGAACCCGCAACTGTTTAGAATATATTTTAATTATTTTCTAACAGAAAACAAGGAAAGAATTGGGCCCATGACTTGATAGTATGGGAAAATATTAGAATAGAAGAAAGAACAGCTTTAAAAAATAATCAATTAGAAGAAATAACCCATCATTTCATGAATTCCACTATTAGATAAAAGAGGGAGAGGAAGAAAAAAGAGGAGAGGGAAATGAGAGGAAAAAAGTGTGGCTGGAATGAAAGAGAGAGGACAGCCCTGAAAAATGGTGTGTTTAGTATAGAAAGACAGCCAACAAAAATCCAGAACTGATCAACATTTTTGGCTTGGACTTGGTAACCAAAAAAATGAGCAAGAAAGTAAGATAACCCTTCTCTTGCTAAGTTTGGTGATAGACATCATTGACTGATTATTTCAATTCCTCATTTTTCATCTCTTCATTTTGAATCTATTCTTTTTGTTGATCCAAAACATTATCAAGATTTTGTTAGATTTCTCCACCTACCTTCACACTCTCAGGACTTGGATGAGAATTGTTTCTGTAACATTTCAGAAATATCCATGACAATTTGGGCATTTTTGGCATTCACGATTATATGATCAGGGGCAAAGGATCCCTGCAGGAGGGTTTTTCTCACTAAAAAAGAGTGAGAGTATAAATGGGGCCACATTTATTTTGAGAATTTCTGAAATCTAAAAGAATTATTGAATTTTTGGTTTCTTGCTGAAATCAGTTTCATAATTCCTTTTAATACTTAATCCTTTGATTTGAATCTTGATTTATTTGAGTATCTTTTCAAGTCTGATTTTATCATCTTTCTATATGTCTAATGGAGCAAAGGAAATCTACAGTTGTTAATTTATAGTTATTAAAACATACGGTAAATGTCAGTAATTTTTTATTTTTCTATTATTGATAAACTAGATAGTTTGTTTAAATTTTAGTAATGCACCTTATATTATTACATGTTAGAAGAGTTAGATTGATGTGATTTTGTATTTTCAGTGTTGATGCAAAATGGCTGGTGGTGTATTTGCAACAAAAGGATCCCAATAAAACTGAGGAAATTTTACAAGACAGTGATCAGGTCTGCAATTTTACATGATGTTAAATGTTAGGCTGTAAAAAAGTAGTTTGAACACCAAATCAACATGGGAGAAATGCAAATGCTTGCATAGATGCTGAATATTATAAGATGAGACAAACTCCATAATACAAATATTAAAGAAAGACTTGGAGACTTCTATTGCAAATAAGCTACAAAACTAGTATCTTAGATGGTTTGGTTATGTTCAGATAATCAATCTCTCAATAAAAGGTTGCTACATCATAGTTCTTGGAAACCCACCAAGGAGGAAACCAAAACAGACTATGGGAAGAAACCATTAAAAAAAAGATAGGCTAAGATTGTAAATGGATAAAGCTTTAGCTCCTGATAGAAGCAAACGGCAAAAAAGAACTCATGTAACCAACCAGCCCCATATTGTTGAGACAAGGCAATGATGATGATGATGATGAGGTGTTGCTGCAAAAATAAAACTTGATTTCCCTCTTGAATAGATTTGAAATTGTTATTTTACAATTTTGCAGTGTAATTTCAGATTTTCCTATTTTCTGAACCATGAATATTGTGTCAATGGTAACAATACCACAACCACTATATTTTCCTTATATTTCAATTTTCATCATAAATAATACGTCTTACTACAGTTTGACTCTAAATGGCTGATTATGCACTGTGTGTATAATCTGAAACTGCTGAACCAGCTTGATTGAGTTAACCTGCTTGTTGCTAGACTAGATGGGTTACGAATTTAATTACAAGTTTAGTTCACTATAGATTTGTATTAAACCTTGGGTAGCTATTGAAAATTCACAGACGCCAATCATCATATAGGCATGCTCTTATAGAAAGATCCTTGGGCTGCTGTCGGGGTATTTTTCTATGTTTATGGTTTACTTTTGATGCTAATTGTTGTCAATGCTGGACTATATTGTAATCTGAATTTCCATTGATTATTTAATTGTTTAAAAATTTATACTTGCATTTGTGGGCACCGTTTGGGGGCTTTGGGTATTAGCTCTTGTCCCCTAGGACTGGGTGTGACATCCATTTATTGGCTAATTGTTTAAAATTTTACACTTACATTTTAGGGCACTGTTTTCAGGGCTTTAGGTGTTAGCTCTTGTCCCCTAGGAAAAAGTGTTACAATGTCTGAAAAACAGAGAGAAGTACTCATAAATGATATGAAATTGGGAGTCATCAAGAAGCTGGTTGCAACTGCAGACATCCAATAAACTACACGAATAAAGAGATGATGGTCTAAGTTAACCCACGAAAATAAAATTTGAGGTTTAAAAGACATGGATGAAGTAAGAAAGGGATGAAAGCCAGTGACTAATTAAGTGATTTTAATAGGACATGGCAACTGGATTGCTGAAAACTGTTATCATAACTGAGATCAGAGCAATCTGACTTTTCACACGGCATCCTGCGAGACAACTAACAGCCACCTCATTGCATGAAAGTTTTTTTTTTTTTTTCACTTTACGTTTTAAAAGAATTGCTCATTTCTTTTAAAGATTGAGGGCAAAGGGTTTATTGTGAAAAACAGTAAATCTTTAAGCATTAACCTAAAAGTTACAGAAAATAAATATATTTAATCTGTAAAATCTTGAAACTGCAAGAATTACAACCACCTCCCACAGCCTTCGACAAGAAAATTAGTAAAACCTGAGTGAAATGTTTGAAGGCAAAGCAGAATAAACTATTGATTCGCATCTCATTTATTAGCTGAACTCTTAATAGGCACCAAATGTTATGAGATTCTGATCTTAAATCAAAATAACCAGCCCCCTAATTTTCTCAATCTTCAATGACAATGATAGAAGCAAAATTAGAGTAAAGCACACCTCAACTTGGAGAAGAACAGCTGCTGGAACTTCCATCAAATCCTTGACATTCTTTTCTGGTAGAATTATTCTTTTGATGCCATAGCGATGAGCAGCTAATATCTATTACATACAAAAAAACTGGTAACCGTCTATGGGGCTGAGATAAGAATCATCTAATATTACAAAACAGGTGCTACTAGGAAAAGAAGTTTTCGTCATCTTAAAAAACGAGAAACACAAAAACCAGGAAAAAAACAATAATAATAATAAAGAATTAAGATAACCTTATCCTTTACGCCTCCAACTGGAAGAACAAGACCTCTCAAAGTTATTTCACCAGTCATTGCTGTATCAGAACGAGCATTCCTTCTACTTAGAAGAGAAACTAAAGCAGTAACTAGCGTCACTCCAGCTGATGGTCCATCTTTGGGAACAGCTCCTGCTGGGAAATGAATATGAATGTCACGACTTTCCATCATGTTAACCTCAGATGCAGTGGCAAGTTTCAGATCTGCTGCCCTCGCACGAACCTGATAGTAATGAGATACTGTAAGACTATCCTAAAACAGCAAGCTGAACTCAACTAAAATTTCAGAATGTCATGACCAAATTAAGATGTTGAATATCAAAGTGAAAGTAGATTTTAATAATCATACACAGTTTATACTGAAATTCTGAGTGATAAATCTAAACCTTCAAAGAAATAAACCAAAAATTATATTGTAAATTACCAAAGAGAAAAGGTCTTCCAGGGGATATGTATTTATTCAAATCTTTAACATTACATGTTATGTATTGCCCTATCAATATTATGATTCTTTGTTATGAAATTCTTCAGCATCAACTCATAGAGCTTGTATATGATGTCTGATAGGAATGCTAAATGAATTCATCAATGAGATACATAAACTATGACTTGGCAGAATTTGATAAATAGTTTCTATAAGATGAAATTCATCGTATCCATAAACTATGACTTGGCAGAATGTGATAAATAGTTTCTATTTGCACATAAATTCTAGAATTGTCTTCAAAAGTGAAATGTAAGATACGAAAACCAATAATTTTTTATATATGTAGCCTGAATGTGTACAGAAGATACTTAATGATAAGCATATGCCACATGCACTTGCATGGCAATGGATGGAGAACTATTTGAATATGCAGATGTGATTGTACTTGCTAACAAGCCATCAATTACATTCATTGTTATTGGCTCTATCGTAAAATTATTGATGAATTTACTAAAACCAGTATACATTATTGCTAAAATTAAAAAGTATACATAGAGTTAAAACGCAGAGGAAGTGCCTCAGTGAAACTGCTGCAGTCATTGAATTATGAACTAATCCATAAGAGTGAAAAACTAGAGCAGACAAGTGCCAAACATTACATATTTTATACATTATCATATATGGAATTCAGCATAATTTTCCATAACTCAGTGCTAACAGAATTAAGGAATTTTGGCTTTATTCCTCTGGGTGGCTGCGAGTTCAACTCTCACCCTAGATAATTTGTACAGTTTGCAACCTTCATCAGAGGTGCAATATCACATTGTCAATAATTTATAACAAGGAAAGGATGTAATAAGAGAACAATAAACGTGGAGAACAATGGATATACATAGAATACATAAAAATAACGACATATAACATGGCCATCAGTAAGAATTACCCAAGTTAATGCTAACTGTGCTGACTCCTTTATTACATCTCCTAATTGTCCTGTCAGATGAATATCACCCTTGCCAACCATAGTTGTCATTTCAACAAACTGAACCTCTCCTCCGAAAGAAGTACATACCAGCCCTAAAGCAACACCTGGTGTAGATACTCGCTCTGCAGCTTCACTGTCATCAAACATAGGAGGCTACACACCAAAATAAAATAATTAAGCATTTACATTTATGTAATGGATTACCAAATAAAAATAACGAGAAGGTGCATGCCAGAGTTTAGCTGTAATAAAACTCAAAATTGGTTGAAATCCATAATTTGGATTAAAAAATCACTTTTGCAACTTACTTAAGCATCAAACTGCAAAGATTTTCATGAACGAAAAAATGAACGAAAAAATTCGTTCACTGCACCATAAAATATATAATTAATAATCAAAATTTGATATGAGAAGAAACAGCAACATACCCCCAATACTTTTTCAAGCAACTTTTCATCAGCAATCAAAATTTCTGAAGTCTTCAGAGCATTAGATAGTTCAGAACGATTAACACTCACAGATAATTCTTCCATCTCCACTTCCCCACTATCTACAAGGCTAGATCCTTCCATCATGGAAGGTGCATCTGTGTGGAGTTCTTTTGTCAACCGTGAAGAATGATCATGTTCTGCTACTTTAACAGCTGCAGTACGAGCCAAAGCTGCCAGATGGCGTTCTAAATTGCGAACACCAGCCTCACGAGTGTATCTTCGGATTATGAGCTTAACAACAGACTATGATTACGTGCACCAAAATTAAACAAAAAATGAGATCATAAAAATCAGAAAACTATCTAACGTGAATAATTACAAGGCTCTTACAAATATGCAGATCTAGAGACACTCATTTGAAAAAACAAAATTGTACTAACAAACAAGAAACAATAGGACTACTCCAAACTTCTATAAAAACTTCTTTAAAATGCAGTCAACTGAAACATTTCTTTAAAATGCAGACAAATGGCTTGTATGCATGTCCATAAAAGAAATACTGGGGGTTACTGTTATGGCATGAAAGAAGAGTGAGTTGTCTGAAAGCTTGAATTGGGGCCTTAATATTAACATGTAACAATAATCTTGGTTGCCTCTTTGCTGTTAATTTTTGCTTGCTTTTCTCCCTAATTGCATATCCCATTTCTCCATTAATCCATTAATTGTTATATCACTGTTGGACCATACTATTCCATAAGAATGATTACACTAAAGAGATTCTCCATTACACTAATAACTAGTCTTTATATTCAAATGGAGAATACCAGTTCAGCTATATATTTATAATATATATCTATAATTTGGCCAAGAGAAATTTTTTCCTTCTCAAAAAATCAAATTATAATATCAATTCTAAAAAATGTCTATAACATAGAATAAAAAACTTGGAAAATTGTACGATTCATAGCTTACATATTTTTTCTTTGCAAGACATTTTGAATCATACTAGATTCATTATCAGTTGCAATTGATTTCTCATGGAATAGAGAGAATAAATGTTTAGAAGAAATAGGGTGGGTTATAGATACATGTAACCTTCTAGAGAATATAATTTAAGGTTAAACATCTCAAGGATTCATAATATTATTTAGCATTACAATCTTAGCCCTGTAGAGGGTTATGGACAAAATATAATTTTAGGTTGCATGATCAGGCCCTAGAGGGTTACAGCATTACAGGATCAGGCCAGGCCCTTCAATAAGCAAAAGTAGTTGGCTTCTCAGCCAACACCAGTCTTTAAAGTTAAGTTCATATGAATAGAAGTAACAATTATCTAAAAATCTAAGAGAGCAATGCTGTGTGAAAGAATACCCTCAACATACCAAAACCATGGTCAGGTAAGAACACCACTTCAAAGTTATCATTTCTCCCAGTTTTAGGTGTTACGTACACAAAGGAATTACTTGAATTGTTCCTAACAATTCCTCGCAGGTGTAAAGTAGCAATACCAGCAAAACGTTTTTAAAAAACCATGTAATTCAAAATCTATAGCTCTGGCACAACCACGCATCTTCGTCTGTCACAATTATAGCTTACCTATATATGCAGCACTTTAAAAACATAGTCCTAAAACTATGATTTTCAACCAAAATAGTGGTTACGCTGTGTTAAAATGTAGAATATATTTGGTAAAATTGGAACGCTGAATTAGATTGTTCTCATTGGCATTTTAATAATTATAGATGCTAAAATTTATTTCACAATTCAAAAGAACAAAATACTTCATTGCCATTTCTAACCATGTTCTGAATGTGCATTATACAGAAAGAAAAATCTGTTTGACAGATCCAATATTATTAATTTCCACTATACATATATAGTTATGATTCAATGTGCACAACACAAAATAGTCTTTACATTTTAAAAAAATTATAGAATTCCATGTATAAAGTAAAAACTTTTTTAAATTGCCAGCAACTGAAGCAGCTAGTTCGAACTTCTAACTTAAATAATTAAGTAATGCATAATGACATGGTGCATATGACAAAACTAGAGAGAATTTCGAATGTCTGATACCTCGGAAATTTCAAGGTGGCGTTTTGTAAGCCCATGCTGATCAAGAACCCGTGGAATCAAATGGCACATAGCAATCATTAGTTTCTCCTCAGGTGTATAGCCAGGCAATTCAATAACTTCCATTCGATCCAGCAATGGTGGTGATATTGGTTGAAGTCTGTTTGCAGTTGTAACAAACACCACCTTGGAGAGGTCAAAAGGAACATTTAAATAGCTGGAAGACAATGTTAAGGTACACATAAAAATTCAAAATCAAAAAATGAGCATGCTTGATGGCCACATTAAACTTTCAATCACCTCAGAAGAAATCTCAAATACTTTAGACTCCACTCTGGTACTGCTTTAGCTTTTAAGACATCATAATAAAATTGGTAACAAGTTGACAAAATATAAAATTTTGCAATAAAAATAGTTCATTTCATTTATACTAAGCCAATTATTTAATGGATACTGATCATTAAATGTCTTGTTCTGCTCCGGATCAAGAACCTCTAACAATGCAGATGCTGGATCTCCTCTTCCATCTGAACCCATCTTGTCAACTTCATCTAAAAGGATAACAGGATTATTTACTCCTACTCTCTGCGGTAACAACCCAATGTAAAATAAATCTCAGACACTTAAGCAACGCTCCAAATGTGATCAGATATTATATAAAGCATATTTGCAGAAAAAAATCCTTACCATAATTGGTACTTTATAAGTCAAGTATTATCATTATGAGGATATTTGGTACGAGGATGCATTCATAAATATAGAATTAACAACTTAGTAATAATTATGGAAAAAAAGAAATCAGATAAGGCTTTCCATTAACAAAACACAAACAGTGGATGGCAAAATTTATAGACATTTGACATCAACAATACCAACATCCAAAGCACTATATTGTTCCAATAAACTAATATAATTCTCACATGTTAAAGATACAAACCAAATAAAACATATGCAGTTGACGTTCAGAATTAAGACATACAACATTTGAATCAATAGATAAAACCGGTGTATGTATCTATGGGTAGAAGGTTATAAGCCTAGAAAACCATTCCCCCTGAAGTATTTGCATGCTTTCAAATGATAAATAGTTAGAGGAGACTATTATACATTTAGGGGCCCCTAATCAGGGGTAAAGTATTGTATTTTTAAACTGAATTTCATGTCGTTTTTAAATTTCCTTATGCAATATTTACTAATTAATTGAGAAAATTATCTATTGGAAGCACCACACACTTTGAGGAAGCGAATAATACAATGAATTTTGTATAAAATTTTTATCAAACAAATGTCATTCCAAAGCCACCTTTGTTAAGGGCCATCAACAATAGCAGATTTTGCTATCAGAAACAAAATTTAGCACAACAGATTAGTGCAACAAAAATAAAATCAACCACACATCTGAAGCCATAATTAAAGGCAATCAATTCCATTATCCATCACCTCAATTTATACATGTGGCTGCTTTCATGCTAACCCAAAGTTCATTGAACCTAGATATATTCTTCAATCACCCAAAAACTTATAGAAAAGTCTAATCGCTACCATTGTTGGCATTGTTATTTGTTCCAACATCACCTTCAACATACATCTTTGTTGTACAAAATATAACCAACAAATTTAGAATTTAAAATTAGCAACTTTGGGTGATGGGCATGGGCTACTGATGAAGGTGCCATGAGCGGGAGCGGAGGTAGGAGCAGGGATGGCTATAGGCATGTCAAAGGCAAGGGTGCTAGAGGATGGAAGGCCGATTGCGTCAGATGGGCTAAGCCTACCTGGGGATGGGGCAGGGCTTGCTAGGGGAGGGATTGGTCAAGCACCATCCATTTGGGGGCCTAAAGCTAGTGAGATTGAGGGATGTGTGCAGGCCATGCAGTTGCATGTTGCAGCAATGCTGAGTGAAGCACTACAAGCCTTGGAACACAACCTCATTGGTAAGTTTGTGTCTACGGCGTAGGCCTGAAGCTAGAGGTTGTCCAGCGATGGGTGGTGGTTCTACCAAGTGGGGGTGAAAAGGCTGCCTAGGAACCTACTTTTGTTTATTTTTCCAATGGCAGCCGATCGGGACCAGGTCCTACTAGGGGGGCCTTGGTTTTTTTCGTGCTCGAGGGTTGGCCTTGACCCAATGGTGGCTGAGAGTGCATAGGGACCCCAATTTGTTCTCGAGAGCTCTAGTTTGGATTCAGGTTTTGAGAATCCCCTAGGAATTGTGGATCTCGCGGTTCCTGAGGACACTCCCCAGGTTGTTTGGAGAATTTATTTCTTTTGACCAGCCCACAACAATCATGGACAGACTGGGATATGCCTGGTTTTGTGTAGAGATCCCTTGCTCTAAAGGACTTGGTCAAGGAGGTGACTTTGGAACTCCCCTCAAGCAAGGAGATAATTTAAGTGGACTATGAAAACGTGGTTTCTGAGGGGATTCTGGCCATGCCAACTCAAGAGCCATGTGGAATTTGTGGCAAGGGGGGACATTGTGGCCTACCAAGTGGCGCCCAACCCCAAGGGGCCAAGGTTGGCAAAGGAAAGGTGGACTTGGGTGACCAAACAGGGGAACTATCCCGGAACCATGTTGGGGGTCCTCAAAGACCACCTATGATGAGTGGGGGAGTTGGATGATGAGAAGGGGGCCAACAAGGGCACCGTTAGAAGTGAAGGGTGCCCAAGGGATGGATAAGGCTCTGCGGATGGATGACATCTTAGCATCAGAGAGATCAGGGAGAGTGCGCATGCTGTGGGTGGGGAAGGCTCGAGCTCGCCAACCGAGGTTCCTCCTGTCAATGATGCTGAGGTTGGAGGGGGGGACCAAGGGGGGAATGTTGCTGGATCTCTGGTGTTGACTGATCCCTCCTTGCCTCAGGTGTCTTTGGGGACTCCAGGGGGTTGTACTCTGCCTTCCATGGGGAACTATGTGAATGTGCTAAGGGGAAGTCCCATGCTGTCCATGTCAGAAGTGGTGGGGGTTTGCCCAAAACTGGAGGGCTTTTTGTGGTTTCCCCCAAGCCCACCAAAGTTGGCAAGCCATCAAGACCAGCTTCCTATGTGAAGAAGTCGTAGAAGGAGGTGGACCTGGGGGGTCCAACGAACCATCCAAGAGGTTTACAAGAAATGTCAATCCAGTAAGCCATGAGAGTCCTCTCAAGGAACTATAGAGGGTTGGGTACCCCCTTTAAGCACAATACCAACATTGTGATGTCGTGTGTTTGCAAGAGATGAAGATGTTGTTGAGTGAAGGGCAATGGGCAATTGCCAAGGCTGGTGCTCTTTCTCGGTGGGATGTCGAGGATGTGCAAGGGGTGTGGCAATCTTGTCTCAATGGCCATTTGACACCATAGACATTTTGGATTGGGGTCTTACCTTTCGGCTCCCGATGGGGATTGTCATCACGAATTTTTATGGGCCTTAGCAGTGGAAGGAGAGGCTCCGCGAGTTATAGAGGATTGCAATGCTAGTGCCTAACAAGCAGCAATGGATTTTGGTCGGGGACTTCAACCAGCGACTGTTTGCTTGGGACAAAAAGGGGCGGCCCATGTGATGACTAGGATTGATTGTGTGGATGGGGTTGGCCCTACTGTTGCAAAGGGGAGTGATTGTTCAAGGGTTGGAGCACGTGGCTTCGGATCACAAACCGCTACTTTGCATGGTAGGGCCCTAGGACAATGGGAGACCCTTGATTTTTCGTTTTGAAAATATTGGCTAACCAAACCGTGGTTGCGGCCAATGGTGGAGGATATCTAGAAAGGATATACTGGGGACTCGGATCCCCAAGATTTCTTAAAGCAAGGGCTCACCATCCTTAAACACAACCTTAGAAAAATGCAAGCATGTGATAAATATTCTTTTTGAGCATGCCAAGGGGAGTTGCTTAGGCAATTGGCAATGATACAAGTGAAGCAAGAACAAGGGAATGACTAGGGGGATGCAAAGGCAGAGGTGTTAGTGGAGTGCCATGGTCTAGATATTGAGGAGGAGACCTACTAGCGGTAGCAAAGCAGAAGGGCTTGGTTACAGGAGGGGAACCGGAACTCTTGTTTCTTTTTTGCCACCATGAGATCAACACAGTAGTCCAAATGCATTCATCGCATCACTTTTAATGGTTCCTAGGTGGAGGGGAGGGAAGACATCGCGAGAGCGTTAATGCATTTTTGGTCAAGTATCTGGCAATACTAGCCGGTTTCACCGATTACTATTCCCATAGCAAAAATTTTGAATGATGCCGATAATGGCCGTTTGTTGGCCTCATTCACATGAGTGGAGTTGATGACGGCATTGGATTTGATGAAAGGGGGCCAAGCCCCAAGGTCGAACAAATGGCCAATGGAATTTTTCTAGACATTCATTGATGTTCTTAGTGACAACCTGCTAGATGCTTTCAATGCTATGCTACGGTGGGGGGAGGTTAGACGGGAAATTAATTGTGCATGGGTGGTTCTCATTTCCAAGATAGCCCACCCATCTTGTCCTATAGATTTTAGGCCCATTGGCATCTGCAATACGCTTCTGCGGCTATTTTCGTAATTGCTAGTGGCTCGCCTAGGGTCGTTGATGTCACAGCTAGTGGGGGTGCAGCAGGTAGGTTTCATCAAGGGAAGGCACATTCAGGACCAAATCATTTTGGTGCACAAGGTCCTTCACTCGCTTTAGGTGTGAGGATTTCTAGGGATGTGCCTAAAGCTTGACATTACCAAGGCCTACGATACGGTTTCTTGGGACACCCTCTGGAAGGCTATGCTTCGTAAAGGATTTCATCCACACTTTGTTGATCTTTGCATTGGCATTCAAAGGTCGGGGGCTTTCTCCTTGGACTTGGAGGGAAGATTGTGAGGTTTTGAGACAGCGGGGAGGAGGCTTCAACAAGGGGACCCTTTGTCGTTGTTTCTATTCATATTGGTGATGGATACTATGTGGGGTTACTATAAAGCCAAAGAGGTGAGGGGTTTGGATGTGAATGGGGTGCAGTGCATGGTGGAACATTATGCAGATGACACTATTCTATTTTCGTAGGCTGCCATACTGCAAGCGCATGCGGTTAATAGAGCCCTCCACCACATGGGGGAGGAGTTTGGGCTCCAAATTAATCAGGGTAAATCAACAGTCCACTTCTTGAACACTAAGATGGGGATGAGAGGAAGGATTATTCAGATGCTAGGGGTGCTACCCGAATCAACAACAGATAAATACTTAGGGTTACTATTGTTTGAATGTCATCGTTGTAGAGTGTGTGTGTGGGGTTTTTTTTGGGGGGGGCGCGGGGGGTGTGGGGCAGGGGGAGCTAGGTCCTGATCAAGAGTTTACAAGAACAGGTGGGCCACTAGACAAATGGGTTTTTGTCCTGGGCAGGTAGAGTGGTGTGGGCTAAGGCAATCCTATAAGCTATCGCATGCTTTGCAGCTAGTGCGGCCTTCCCTCCTGTTGGGGTTATTGATCAAGTGGACCAATTGATTCGAGACTTCACATGGTCAAAGGGTAAAGGGGATGCTCACCAGCATTTAGTGGCTTGGGACATGGTGGCACATCCTAGAGACACGAGGGGGTTGGGAATTATGCAGTTCCAAGATGTTTTGGCGATGGGGCATCAAACCCTCTTACATAAGCTACTGTCACAAGATTCACCTCTTGCACCGTGGGTTCTTCTTAAGTGACAAAAGTACACGCCTTGAGAAGCGCAAGGGAATGTTTCAAAGATCTTGTAGGCGATTTGCGGGCACATGCAAACGGTGACAATAGTGGGGTCATTAAATACCCCACCTAAACAATTGACTCATGACAGATATCCATCAATTCGAGGGTGGTGACACATGTGGAAGGGATGTTTGCCCAAAAAAATTAAAACTTTTCTTTGGTTATTGTTGCATGATGCAATTCTTGTATGGTGGAAGTTACGGTGGCGTGATCTCCAACTTGATAACATGTGTCCCCTCTGCATGGCAGGGGTTGAGATGACCATGCACTTCACTTGGGACTGCATTTTTTCCCAACAGGTTTGGAGAGCAACCAACTTACTAGCTAGGACGACATTGAACGAGGACTCACATGTTGCTGCAATTCTCTGGCGGTTGTGGGGAGTGTGTAACTCTCGGGTGTTTAGGGGGGTGCCATTGCCATTGCCTACGCAAATCACTGCTAAGGAGTGCGCTCGTGGAGGGAGGCTTTTTTCACAATGGGGGTTACGCCTACCATGGAGCCGTCATGTGATGAGTTCCAGGGAAATCATGTGCTGTGACGGCTCATGACACAAACAGGATGGGCAGAGGTGCTGCCAAAACTAAGGGGGAACTCCACACTAGAGGATGGCCCATTTTTCACCAACTAGGTGGGGGATTGGATGATGTTCCGTGGCACCCACATTGTGCTCACAAAGGTTGCTATTGCTCAGGTGCTTCAAGTGCTGACAACAGGGGAGGAAGTCCCTCTACACAGTAGAGGATTGCAAGATGCAAGGGAGTTCTTTCCCAAGGCCATTCCAAAGATGGGGAGCGGCCAAGTGCTAATGTCCACTTTGGAGCTACTCTAGCAAGAGCTGCGGTGTTGGTGGACAAATTCTTTGTCCACTCGGGAAATGCTTGGAAATTGTTGGGGATTCACTTTTCTCTTAGGAGGTGTATGTGTAGGGGATGTAGGGCCAATCTGCCTCAATTTTTTTGGCAGGGCTGTCATTCTAGCCTCATTTTGGCACTGTGGAGAGCTTTTTTGTTTTTTGTTTTTTGTTTTTTTTTGGGTGGGGGGTGTGGAAGTAGGCTGTTGTGCAATTGTTGTGGGGGGAGCCCCCTTTTTGTGTTGTTTATTGGCGATGGCTGTGATGTGTTCTACCACCTATTGTGGGTGTCTCCTCCAAGTTGGAGGTGTCTCAGGAAGAAGTGACCCCCCGAAAGGGGGAGGGGGGGGGGTGTTAGGGGAGGGGGGGGAGGATGTGCATGGGGAG
>MNCI01015097.1:4375-34632 GCA_015680685.1 Gnetum montanum
AAAATACCAAAAAAATCACATACCTCAGACTTGCTTAACCATACACCGTGACACTTACAAGCAAGCCTGGGAAGACAACGAACGATTAACCCCAAGTGTTTCTTGTGGCGTTAAGGCATTTAGTCTGTGGAGTTCGACCAGATCGCGCGTGTACGCTCGTATTCGTATGGTTGAGTGTAGGGGTACCTCGCCACTCATCAACAGGTTTAATGATACCAAATTTTTCTAAGTATTAGTTAAAATAAGCAAGAATAAAAAATTTGTCTAAGTGTTAAAGTAACGTGTCCAAGCTAAGATGGGGAATAGAAGATAGGGCTATAAGAATTTTGAGGATCATACGTTTGTTTTATCTTGCATGTTGTGACCATATTGTATGCATGTTTGCATCTATATTTCAAGTTTTTGTGTTTTAACCTCACAGATACTAACTCTTGGTTTTATTATGTGTTGTAATAGTGGGGTGGTGTGATTCCTAGGCTTCTGATCATAGACTTCATGTTTTTCTTTATAATTTGTGGTGCTAGTCCTATGATCATGGAGAAGCTTGGTAAGTTGAAAGTCTTTCCCATCATCAATAATTTCTCCTTGTATCCTACATAGATGCGGGTGCATTCTATAGCTATGTGTTTCCTAGACTTTTGCCTTAATTACTTTTGTGCATTAATCTAGGCCTTTCTACCTATTAGCACAATTTCTCATGTCTTAGAGCACATGTACTGTAGAGGTTTTTGTAAGGCTATTATGTTTTCTAGAGTAGAATATTAAGGATATTGTTTCTTTCATTGATGATTAGAACCATTCCATGGAGTTCTAATGAAGGAATTTGGATCGTTTATGGGGGAAACATCCCTGTAAGTAGTTTAGCATAGACTATCCTATTGCTAGACACAAAGGAGATTCAAACTTTATTTTGTCCTATAGGAACACACATTAAGGTGTTAAATTAAGTTAATGGAGCAGGTTCACTCTAATAATTAAATCACCTTCAATGCACTAAATCCAAATATTATGAAAAGACAAAACATTTTTCTAGAAAACAAGAAACTAGCTACTCCAATTAAATTATTAGAAGATTATAATAGGATTCACACAATCCACTATATCCATAACCTATCACACTCAAACAATATTGCAGAGCATGAGGCTCTACAATTACACAATGTTTGTTGTCAATGCAAGATACAACCAATAGAAATTCCTTCCACAACCTGAGATTGAGATTTTAGCTCACAAGTGAGATACACAGGAATAGAACACATAGACCAACACATCACAAGCTAATATTGAAGCTACAATTACTATTTCACTCATCCAATGTGCTTACCCAATCTCTCTTGCTTAGCTATCCATTCTTGAAAGCTTTTTCTCTCACTTTCTTGCATAGATGCACTCTCCTCTTTCATAGATGGATACATACATAATTATAAATATAAAAAACTATAGGAAGCTTTCTATTTTCCTTCCTAGATGTGTCCCACAAGGATCTGGAGTCTTTTGGATATTTCCTAATCAAAACTACCATGCTAGAGATTTTCTCTCACAATTTGAGACATCTCTAACTTTGCTGGGACATCGAGTGCAAAAACCCAACTCTCAAGTGAGGCATCTACTATATTTCTAAGATGTCTCATTTGGTCCTAAGACATCTCAATTTCTAGGGATATGCCTTAGCTAGGATTCCTCACTTTCTAGTGAGACATCTCACTTGCATGTGACAAATATAAATTTTTTTTTGATGCTTAGAACCTTTAGATGTCTCTAAATAAGCCCCCATAGATCCCAAGACCCCCTAGACTCATCAAAATGAGTCCAAAATGAGGAATCATCATTAACAAAAATCAACACAAGAAGACACACAAAAATAGGACACACTTGTTTAGTTCTTCTTCAAATGTGAAACTTGCAAAAACAAATTATAGGACAAAGCACAAGGGAATCAAAAGAGATGTTCCTACACTAGGTCTCTCATTCTTCAGAAACTAAACTCATGTGAATAAGGGAGTAGGGGTTGAAGTGATTCCCCACTCAACAAGTTTGATCTCATGGATCCATACAACATCATTAGTGTATTAATCCTTCAAATTGATCAAATTTTCATGCCTCTTAACTTTATGAGTGCTAGAAGCTTTTCTTTGCTTGAGTATGATTTCCTTACTCACCATTGAAGGCTTGGACTAATTAATAGCCCCCTTCAACTCATCGATGCTATCCTATATGGTCTCCTCATCAGTTGGTCCATGATAGTAGCCAATATTTGAAACATTAAATACAAAATACATATCCAAATTGTTTGGTAAATCAATCTCAAAAGAATTATTATTAATTAGTCTTGATTTTGAAAGGCCCCATCTTCTTATCTTTCAATTTGGAGAAGTTAACACCTCTCAATTACTTCTTATTTAAGCATACCCAAACCAAGTCACCAACAACAAAATTTGGCTTTTGCTTGCCATCATTCCTCTTGAGGAATCTCTCTTTAGCCTTCTTCTCAAGATTTGATTTTACTTGTGTATGGAGATCCCTCATCTCTTGCACAAATTCAAAACTAAGTTGAGCTTCATCATCAAAGCTCTTCAAAGTTTCACCATCTTTGGATAAAACCTACAATTCACCTCAAATAGGCTTTTTCCAATAGCAAAATGAAAAGAATTATTATACAAAAACTCAACATTTTTATTCTTGGTGTTAGAAAGTCTCTTACTCATCCTTCCTCCACTATCAAAATCATAATGTAGATTACCTTCATTCTATCCATCCATCTCATAGCTATGACAATCAATTTTATCACCATAAGTGTCTATATCAACATCAATAATGATCTCCTCATAATGGCTACTACTATAGCCATAATCATTAGAAAAATTACCATTATTAGTATTTATCTTACCAAAAATGGCATCAAAAGTGACATTCCTTTCATCATGCACAAAATAACTCAAAACTTCATCACCATCACTAGAATGATAATGATGCCCATCATCACAATGGAACAAACCACTATCAAGCTGAAGTGAAAAACTAGAATCCAACACACTAGGTTCTACATACCATCTGTAAGATAAAGCTGAGACTCACTTACCTCTTCATGGCTTCTCTTATCCATCTTTGGTTCAACTTGATATTCAAAATGTGGCTATTCAATCCCATTAAAGCTTAAAGCTTCAAGATTCTACATAGAAATCTCCAACTCTAATGGTTTCTCTTCTTTCAAGTAATCATGAACAAATTCTACAATCTACTTTAGAGGTACCAAATCAAAAGGTAAATCCTCCCCCATGGATTGAACATTAGATTCATCATCTAAGCAATTATTCTTACACATACCTTGGCTAGAAGACTTCCCTCTCTCCCATAAGATAGTCTCAAGTTGGCAAAGAATCTTTCTTCCCTTACCACAAAGTATAGAAAAATTGCATAAAAAATGAGTATGATACCCTCTAGTGATGCTCTTGATCCTTCTTGAAGAAGTTCTTTGATCCCTGTGACTCCTTTGACCTTGATCTTTCACCTTCCATAAGTTATGAGGTAAGAACTCTTCTTGGTGAGTCACATACACCATCTTGGACTATGAAGATTTCTTGGTCTCTTTGATGAAGCTCTTGGTTCTCTATTCTAAAAATTTTGAGTATTGAGCACTCCCTTACTCAATAAGAGATGCTTGAAACTACTTTTCTCATTAATCTCCACATCACCAAATCTTTCTTCTGCCTTCTTAAACACCAATGAAAATTTTTCCTTCAAGCCCAGCACATTTGTAGGAAGTTCAACCTACACATCATCATGGTTAGTAGTAATCATTGTTATAACAAAAAAACCAAAACTACTTTCATCATGTTCCTTAATATATTCCCTCTCTCTTGGAAGGATTAGGGAAGCATTACGTGAGATTTGTTGCCTCACTTGTTCAATTATCATAGGAATTAAATCATGGATTCCATCAAGTCTAGCAACACTTCACACATTTTTTGGTTCATCAAACTAAGCACCATTGTCGAAATTCCAAGGTCTATCAAGAATTACATCAACATAATCTATTGGAAGTACATCACAGTTTACAACATCATGAAAACTTTTAATTTTAAATTTCATAGTACATTGTTCCCTCATTTCTTGGAAAAAATCTTTAGACAACCAATGCACTTATAGGGTCCTGGATGAGGATTAGTTACCAAACCCAATCTAGCAACTATCCTAGAAGAAATAACATGTTCTTGGGCTACTCCATCAATCAAGACATGAATTAATTACCCACTAAGAAAACAACTAGCTCCAATTCGAAATAAATTTTTTTTTATCAAGATCATCTCCTATATTGACATTTGCCATGAATGAATGAGAATTTAATTTAGAAACATCCTCTATCTTTGGAGCATTAGGATTATGTCTCTAAAGATATTTTCTTGATATCTCCTCCACCTTCATGGTTTGCACATCTTTGCCCTTGGCTACCTTGTGAAGTCAAAATTTTCATTGCTTCTATTCTCATTCTCCAAATTTGAAGCATTGTAGTTTTGATGAGCTACTACCTTGACCCCTTGCCTTTCTTGCCTTGGACCTTCTAGGTTTTTCCCTTCCCATAAACTATTTTAGTATTCTTATCTTGGTTTCCCTCATCTTTAGATTTGGATTTGGATCCCTTATCAAATCTAGATCCCTTCTCCTTCCCCTTAGAAGTTTGTTTGCTTTTGTTTCCAAATCCTCCTAATTTTTTCTTAGCTTTGAGTGCCAAATCATAAGCCTCATCAAGAGTTTGTGGATCATAAAAGGATAATTCCTATTGATACATCATTTTGAGACCTTCTAAAAATACTGAAGCTTATTTATGCTCCTCCTAGTTTACCTTAGCTTGATGGAATAGATAATAAAATTCAATGTAAAATTATTTAGCATCCTTGTTACCTTGCCTTAGGAATTTAAACTTCATAATGGTTTCTTGTCTTTGCTAAGACTATTCAAATTTTCTGCTCAGCCTATATTTCATCAAATCGCAATCCTTGATAGGTTGATCATTTCATATTTCATAACCTTGAAATTTATTTTTCCACCAAGTACAAGTCATACCTTCTAATTTGGATTTAGCAATAGGTACCCTCAAGTTATTTGGTACCTCTTCTAATTGAAAATGCTTCTCAACTACCTTGATCCAACTTATAAAAGCATTGGTGCCATCTACATTATTAAAGGTATTAAATTCTACATATGGAAGTCTTGAAGCATTTCTAAACACTCTCAGAAGCCTTGCCTTATCTTCTTCATCAAGCTTGCCTGAGTTCTCATTTAAGGAATATGATATCCTACCATTGAAATCCTTTTTTGATGGTTTCCTACACTTCCATAGCTAGATTGACCTTCGTCTTCACCCACTCCATCTCCATCTAGCTGTGAAACTTCTTCATTTGAATGTACATTCTCTTTACCTCTATGGTTTTGGCTATGGCCAAGATTAATATTTCTATATACCTTCATGCTAATTTCATCCAATTGAGCAACCATAATTTGGAAGGTAGACTTCATTCTCTCCATGTCCCAATTTAGAGCTTGCACCTATTTCTTATTGGGTTCCATTTAATATTGATAAAATCCTCAACCAAAATCTAAAAAATAATAAAACTAAGCTCTAATACCAGTAACACTGTAGCATGTTCACTCCAATAATTAAATCATCTTCAACATACTAAATCCAAATATTATGCAAAGATAAAAACTTTTGTTAAAAAAAAAATAAAACTAGCCATCTCCAATTAAATTATTAGAGTATTATAATAGGGTTCACACAATCTACAACATCCAAAACCTTTCACACTCAATTAATATTGTAGAGCACGAGGCTTTACAACCAAAAAATGGTTGTTGTCAAAATGCAAGACACAATCAATAGAAATCCTTTCCACAACCTGGGGCTAAGATTTCAACTTACAAGTGAGATACAAGAAAATAGAACACATAGACCAACACATCATAAGTTGATCTTAGAGTTGCAATCACTATTTCACTCACCAAATGTGCTTACTCAATATCTCTTGCTCAACTATCCACTCTTAAAAGATTTTTCTCTTACTTTCTTTTATAGATGAACTATCCTCTCTTATGGATGGATACATACATAATTATAAAGATCTAGAACCCAATGAAGATTTCTATTTACCTTCCTAAATGTTTTCCATAAGGATCTAGAGTCTTTTGGATGTTTCCTAATTGAAACTACCACATTGAAGCTTTTTCCTTGTCGTCTGAGATGCCTCTAGCTTTGTTGGAATGTCTACCATAAAAACCTACTTCTTAGGTAAGATGTCTACTATTTTTCTAAGACATCTCATCTGGTCCCAAGATGTCTTAATTTTTGGTAATACATCTCACTTTCTAGTGAGATGTCTCACCTATAGGTACCAAATGTAAAAAATGCTCATTTTAATGCTTGGAACCTTTGGATGCCTTCAAACAAATCCCCATAGATCTTGGAACCCCTAGACTTATCAAAATGAGCCCAGAATACCTCCAAACATGTTAAAACATCTAGGAATCATCATCAATAAAAATCAACACAATAAGAGACATAAAAATAGGATACATTTATCCAGTTCTTCTTCAAATACTAAACCTGCAAAAAAAACTTGTAGGACAAAGCAAAAGTGAATTGGAAGAGGTGTTTCTACATCAATTAACATGAATTTTTCTTTCTTATTAGAAGTTTCTTCTAAGTGTAGTTTTATTTACAATTCTTGGATCTTTGATGTTGTTTTTGTTTTGCTTGCATGAGTAGATTGGAGGATATTTAGAGAAAGCATACTTACATTAAGATGTTGGAAGGTGAGCTATGTGAGATGGATCTTAAGATCAACTAGCATCCTATGATTTATGCATGATTTCATGATAAGGTGATCATAGCTTGAGAGAAATGGTATGGTGCTATCTAGTGGACAAAATTGGTGCACATGCTTCATGAAAGATCTAACTTGGATTTGATAGAGGAATGGTTAAAGAACTCTCTGATGTATTTGATGCCATAGGATAAGTCCATGATGTTTATATTTCTATTATCATGTCTAATTTTAACTTGATGTTGGTTTTGTTTTGCATCAATTATATCTCTAGCTTTCCTAAGAATTTCCTTCATAGATCAAATAATAACCTCAAAGATTATGTACATTCAAGTGGAAAATATATTGGAATGCAAGTTGCAAGAAAATGTACATAACAATCCTTCAAGTTATGTGTGGTTGATAGGAGAAGCTAGGAGGTAGTACCTTCCTAACCTTGAGTTCATGGGATTGATTCCTATGCTTACATTAAGGTATCCTAATATCTCAAGGATGTGATTTTCATGGTGAGATGTTATTTGAGCTAGTAATGATTTTTTTGTGTTTCAAGTCCAAGACAAGAAGATAATCTTGTGTTGGAACCGAGACTCATTGAGGCATTGGTTTGATTTACCTAACATTAGGCTAGCAGTTGAGGGGAATGAAAAGATTTCAGATCTTAATCAGAAGACCATCTCTCAGTGGACTAGGTATGATGAAACTACTCACAATATCATTAATTTTGAGAATCCTAATCTAGTTTAGATGCATCATCTCTTCATTGAGAGGATATTCTATGGCAAGATTAGGTAGTGTAGAGTTACTTCTCTAGTGAGGCTTATAGTGCTCTATAATATCATGAATTATGGAATTCACTATACTTGACCTTATTCTCTAGACAAGAGGGTATCTAGTGAGTTAGCTAATATTGACATTACAAATGATGAAAGTTCTAGAAACTCCATCAATTTGGCTTTTATTATGAGATGTTACGGTGCTTAGTAGAGTTCTGAGATTGTCTCGATCATGAGAAAAATTTTATGGGTAAGGAGTATTTCTCTTATCCTATGTGTTGGTACATGACACATATCATGGCAACCCTTCCTTCAATATTGGGTGGTCTAGTGGAGGCAGTAACATCCTTACTTGAGGATGTAGCTGAGTCTTTTATTGCAAAAAGTGTAGAGCTTTCTAAAAAGTAATTAGTGAATGAAAATCCAACTCATGATATGGAAGTGGTAAGGAAGTATACCTTCGGCACACAAGATGAGGGGCAAGTAACGAAGAAAAAGCAAGAATCTCCTATTGATATATTTAGAGGAGGCAACATTGGAGGCAAAGGCATTTAAAGTTGTAGAAAGATTGGATAAGTTAGAAAAATATTTTATTATATATATATATATATATAATGGTATTTTGTTTTTATTTTTATGTTATTTATCATTTATCTTAAATGATTTCTAATTTTTTATTGTTTGTTGATGCTTCACAACTATAGTGAAGAAGAAGAAGTGAGGAGAGAAGAAAGAAAAGGCCAAGATAGTAAAGGAAAAGAAAAGAAAGAGAAACGAATAGGATAAAGAGCCCAAAAGAAAGAGGGAAGGAGATTGTGTGAGGAAGAAAAAAGATAGATGAAGTAAGAGGCAAAAGAAAAAGAAGTAATAGAGGTAGCTGAAAGAGTAGAGAATGATACCTTGATGCAGAAGCTTTTTGGAAAAGTGCTAAACCTTGATTTGGAAGATGGAAGTAAAATTTTTAATGAATGTTGAAAGATGCATTGAATTTTCTAAGAGGAGACTAAGTGGTTGGTTTAATAGATCATGACCCAAATTACATTGATATGGATACCATGCCCACCCTTTGTAGGATCATTAGGCTATAGCCTTGACAGGAGGAGGTGTTTGATACAATTAGCATGCGATGATTAGTAAAAAAGCTAAAGCAAGGAGGAGCCTTATTTTATGATAAGTTAATATTTTTTGGGTTTCTATTATTATTTTTGGTTAGGATTATTTTAATTTTTATGTTTTTATTATTTTATCAATTTTTATTTCTTTGGTATTTTTTATTGTTATGATGTCTAGATATCATGAGGTTGATATGGAAAAATATTAATAAAGAAGAATTGGTTAGAGGCATGATAGATAGGGTGATGGAGAAGTTAAATACTATTGGTGGTAAAGGTAAGTTAGTTTTATTTTTGAGTTTATTTATAAATTATGAAACTTCTTTCTTTATTATTTTTCTCCATATTATTATATGTTGTTTTACCTAAATTAGTAGATAGGAATACTTAGGTAATGGATAAGTGTATTTTTGTAGATGTTTAAATTGTAGCAAATAGGGGTAAAGTTTCTATTATCAAACCTACTTTGCAACCTCTCTTGCATAACGAACTTAAGGTGAAGGAGATGATGAATGTTCTTTTTGAGTATGAGATAAAAATGACATCTCTTGCAGCAAAGTAGTCTAACATAGTGATGGACGTTACTATGAAGTTATTGGTTACAAGGAAGAAGGAAGAAAAGTTAATCTCAAAAATCCAAATTTTGGAGAATGAAGTGGCTAATCTAGAATCATATCTCCATGGAAGTAATATGGTGAGGCATAATTCCAAGGTTTCTTCTTATTAGCATTTGCGATATTCTTAAGGTGCTATGATTTCAACTCAAAATGAACAAAAATGCATAATTGCAAGCATGTAGCTGGTCAATAACAAGTTGTGAGATAGTTGCATTGCATTGGAAAAGTGGGGTAAGAAACATAGAAGAAATAAGTTAATTCATAAAATACGAGTTTGGTTCTTGGTTAGTAACTTAAGGATGAAAGAGTTTCTATAATAATAAGTAATATGTTCATTAGCAAGATGGGTGTTTGATGTAGAGACACCTCTCTCGATCCCCTTGTTCTATCCCTATGTATTTTGTAGGTTTTAGGCTTGAAGAAGATGTCTTGAAAGGCTAAGAGGCATCTTGGTTGAGACCTGGAGGTGACAAAATATGTATGAAAGTCAAAGGAGACATCTTGGGAAACTGTAAAAGTCTTAGGGGAGGCATCTTGTATGTGGAGAAGATGTCTTGGAGGAGGAGACATCTCTCTAAATAAGAGGATGTCTTGGGAAAGACATCTTGCCATGTGAGGAGACATCTTGGGCCCATAGGAGACATCTCCTAGAAATAGAAGACATCTTCCTTGAGATCTAGGTAAACATAAAATATGTCTTTCCAAGGTCAAAGGTGACTCGTATGGCTAGGGAAATTTCCAAAAACACCCATCCAAATTTAGGAAACAATTGAAACAAGATGAAAAAAGATGGAAACAACTAGGAGAAGATGAGAACACTTAGGAAACATTTGAAGAATCTCAAGTTAAGTTAAGGAAAGGTTTATAGGTTTCTTGTCTTTTGATTGTATATAAATATTGATGTAATCCACCATTATTGTAACCTAACCCTAATGATGAGCAAGAGAGAGAGAGAGCTCATGAGTGAAGAGAGCTTGTGTAAGGAAATTGAGTAAGAGGTAAGGAATAGTACTTGAGAGAGGTCGAGAGAGTCTCTTATAAGTATCGTATCTTGAGCTTTGAATCCATGGTGAGCAATTGAGAATTGAGAGAGGATAAGTGTGGCCTCTAAGATTTATGGAAGAGTTGTGAGTTGAGCTTGGCTCCTCATTTTGATGTATTTTCTCTATTTTTTTAGAGTTTTCTTAATATAAGGGATATTTTCTCCATTTCATTATATTATTTTTGTTTTCTAAGCTAGATCTTCTTGGAAGTTTGTGGAATGAGTTCTATTGGGGTTCTACTGAAGTAGTACCATTGCACTAGACTGATATTGAAGCATTAGATTTGGAGGAATTCACACATCTGTGTTTGGTTTGGAGGGTTCCATACTTATATAGGATCAATATTTCTTTTTGGTATATCTCTTAAGAAGAAGAAAAATTAAGAGATTCAAGAGTTCAAGGACTTTTTAAAGACTTTCATAGCTAAAATGAAAAACGTTCTTCCCAAAGTAAAGGTACAAAAGTACCAAGATTTTGCAAAAACTTCAAGAAGGGATATGGAAAAATTAAACACTAACTTGGAAAATATTTTAAGGAGAATTGAGAGAATATATTCTAGCCATCAAGAAAAGACGAATGATAAAAGGTTTAATGAAGTAGATATCAATGAGAAAAGGAGTTCTCAAGTATCTCTTATTGAGCAAAGAAGTGCTGAATACTCAAGTATTGAAGAGAGGGAACACAAATCTTTATCAAAGAAAACACAATATCTTCAATGTCCAAGATGGTATATGTAGCTGATCAAGAAGGGTTGCTACCTCATAAGTCATGAAGGGTGAATGATAAAAACCAAAAGTGAGGCAATGATTAAGGGACTTCTTTAATAAGGATCAAGGGTAGCACAAGAAGGTATGATACTCATTCTTTTCGTAATTTTTCTATACCTTGTGGCAAGTGAAATGTGATTCTAAGCTAGGTTGAGGCTATCTTATGGGAGAGAGATAAGTCTTCTAGCTAAGGTTTGAGGAAGGATGATTTCTTTGATGAATTTGATGTTAAGGCCATGGAGGAGATTTCACCTTTTGAGTTGGTACCTTAAAAATGGAATGAAAAGATTGTTGATGATTTTCTTGAAGAGGAGAAGTCATTGGAACTAGGAAATCCTATTTAGGATCTTGTATCTTCAAGCTTTGATGAGATTGTACAGTCACATGTTGAAGATTAAGTTGAATCAAATATGGATGGGAGAAGAAATGAAGAGATTAGTAAGTATGAGCTTTATCTTGTTGATGGTCATAATGTCTCTCATGTTGAAGCTAGTGTGATAGATGCTAGTTTTTAACTTTAGCTTGGTAGTGGTTTGTTTGATGAAAATGATGAGCATCATGATCATTGTGCTGATTGTGATGAGACTAAGATCATATTGTGAATTTTGATACCATTGTTAGTAAGAGGAAGACTAATAATGATAATTTGTTTGATGATGATGGCTATTAGCATAATCATTGTGAGAAGGTCATTGTTGCTATTGGTGAAGACATTGATAATGATATGATTTTCTAGAATTTGGAGATGCTTGGTATTGATTATAACAATGATGAATTTGTGAAGTTTTTTGATGGGTTTGATTGTCTTGGTTGTAAAATGTATGAGTAGCATGAAGGCAATCTACATGGTGATACAAATGGTAAAAAGAAGAAAAGTGGAAGTCTTCCAATCACCAATAAGAAGGAGATGAAAAAGAGGAAGAAAAAAAAAGCAAAGAAAGGGTGTTCAATCAAAAAAGCCCAACCCTTTTTTTTATTATAGGTTGAGTCATCATGGGGATGTGAGGGAAGAATTTCAAGGATATGCTTAAATAAAGGAAGCATTGTGGGGTATGAGGACAAGCCTTCATGAGCAAAGGAAGCATAAAACCTAAACTTCAAATGATGCTCATTATCATGTTTCTAATGCAATGAGTCTTGATTGTTGTGCTAAGTATGGTGGCGTTGACTCATGAGGGCATGGTGCTTTCAATCTTGTGAAAGGTCATGAAGCATGACATTTTTAAGTGGAAGAATTTGTGTAGGGAAACCTCTCTTGATTTCTTTTTTCTGCTTCTACATGTGCAATGTTTAGGTTTTGGGGTTGAAGAAGACATCTTGGAAGGATAGGAGATGTCTTGGCTAAGACCTAGAGGTGATGAAAGATGTTTGGAAGTTAGAGGAGATGGCTTGGGATATTTCAAAAGTATTAGGAGAGACATATTAGTTAAGGAGAAGATGTCTTGGAGGAGACGTCTTCCCAAACAAGAAGATGTCTTGGGCAAGATATCTTATCATGTGAGGAGATGT
Organism: Gnetum montanum; assembly: GCA_015680685.1. Classification (NCBI taxonomy): domain Eukaryota; kingdom Viridiplantae; phylum Streptophyta; class Gnetopsida; order Gnetales; family Gnetaceae; genus Gnetum; species Gnetum montanum. The sequence continues at coordinate 17,015 of MNCI01015097.1, forward strand.
CTTGTGCTAAAAGAAGACATCTTCCTTGAGTGATGGGCTGACAAAAAATACATCTTCCCAAGGTTAGAGACAACCTATATGGCTAGGAAAACCTCCAAAAATACATGTTGTAATTTAGAAATCAATTGAAATGAGATGCAAAAGATGGAAAAAATTAGGAGAAGGTTAGAGGATTTGGAAAAATTTTAAAAAACCTTAAGTTGATTTGAGAAAAGATTTCTAGGTTTCTTATCTTTTGATTATCCATAAATATTGATATAATCCACCATTGTTGTAACCTAACCTTGATGATGAGCATGAGAGAAAGCTCATAGGTGAAGAGAGCTTGTGCAAGGAAATTAAGTGAGAGGTAAGAGATAATTTGTTGAAATAATCTCTTATTATAAGTATCTTGTCTTGAGCTTTGGCTCCATGGTGAGGAATTGAGGATTGAGAAAGGACAAGTGTGGCCTCTAATATTCTTGGGAGAGTTGTGAGTTGAGCTTAGCTCCTTATCTTTGATGTATTTTTTTTGTATTTTAAGAGTTTTCTTAATATAAGGGAGATTTTCTCCATCTTATTATTATTATTATTTTCTAAGCTAAATATGCTTAGAATCTTGTGGAATGGGTCTTATTGGGATTTATTAAGATAGCACCCATGCACCAGTGTTAATGATGCTTTAGCAGCCTTTAAAGAATGTGTATATTTAAAGAGGAAGGAAAAGGAAGAGGAAGCTCCAAGATCTAACATAGAAGAGGAGAGAAAAATGAAGAGGGAACTTGAAACACCACTAAAATTTCATGTTGCAACCTTCATTTTCTAACTTAGGACAAGAACTCATTGTAAGTGTGAGATATGTAGTCCATGAGCTACAATCTTGCATAATTTATCTTTTTGGAGCTAAAAAATTCTCCAAAAGTTGTTATTTCCTTATTTCCTAAGTAGAAATAGGTATCCCATGTCCATATCTAGGCTTGGGAATCCTGAAAATGCCTTTGGAATGGCCAAAAACTACATTTTCATGGTTTTTTTTGTAAGAGTATAGCCCCAACTACATTGGAGCTATTTCAAATAGTCATTGGAACTACACTTCTAGTAGTTAGTAGAACTAAACTATTAGTAGTCATAGTAGCTATAGTTAGCATAGTCACCACTAGGATCCAACATAAGTACAATGGTGGGATTGTTGGAATTTCTAGTTTTCCAACAACACTCAATGTAGTCATTCTAAGTCAACAATGATCAATGTAGATAGCATTCACCACTAGGCATAGCACTTTATGATGGGTCACATCATTTCTATAATTCCCAACCCTTGTTCCATTTTCTAGCACATCTAGCATAGCACAAAAGCCTATTTGATATTTCTAGTAAATAGATGAATTTTCTAGGTGTAGTCCATTCTAAATTTACCACAAATAATGGACTATGTTAACAGTAGTTCACAGACTATGCTAGCATTAGTTCATGGACTATGCTAATAGTAGTCAATGAACTACTATTGTCAATGGACTACATTGATAGAAGTTCAGGGACTATGCTGATGATAGTTCATGGACTACATTGATAGTAATTCATAGACAGTGCTGACAGTAGTTGGTAGATTGTGTTGGTAGTAGTTACCATTGTAAACTCACAATTAATGGTAATCTATCAATAATTAATGGAAGTCAATGACAAACCCAAAAATGATAACCCTAATCCTATAAAATCTCAATGTTAACACTATAGATTGATTTTCAACTTTTGGCATTTGTTGGCATTCACACCTATTTTGAAATTTGGGAATTTTGGTAGACCATAAAGCATTTCAACCCATTTGGCATTTTGAAAACCATTTTATAGTACTATGATTTCCCATTTTTCCATCACCCAAGTCCCATTACAGCCCTTGTAATGCAACTACAGTTTCAGTTGTAGAAATTGGCACTATGTTGGACGTAAACACCTCCATGTAACTATCATTGCACTAAAGGTATAAACCCAATCCCATTCCCATTTTTCAGATTTGATGTTAACCAATGAAAAGTTGTAGGAAATTGGAGCTGGGAAGAAATTGGATTGTGGAGGTAGCCTTCTCCAATAGACTTCATGCTTTAAGAAGAAACTTCCTGTGCTCTTGGGCACATACCTATACATTGTGAACTCAATTCTTTTATATTTTCATATAAAATTTGGTAGTTCATGCTATCTAATTTTTGGTTTCCATTTTTGTTTCTACATATATTTTTATAACTACAATCTTGTTTCCATTTCCATTTGACTAGATCCATCTACATTTTCATTTCTAATTTCATTTATGAATATGTCTACATTTTCATAGCCACTTCTATTTTACATTTTCTAAGTCCTTGGATGATTGGTAAGACTGTCCAAGGCACTTTAAATCCTATTTTTTGGAGGCCATTGGAATTTGGGGTTAAGACTATTTTGGTGCTAGGATCTTTTGGTTTCCCCATTCTAGCAACATAGATTTCTAGCACCAACAGTTTTTTAGCACTAGAAGGAGGGCCTCCATCCAAATTCTTTTCCATAAACCCATTTTAGTCATTTCTATGCTTTTGTTATACCTACAAAACTAGCATTTCCTATTAAACATCAAAGTTGGATTTTTCTATAGATTTTTCCATCTATTGCAACACCCATGTCATTTAGTGTAGTTCATTTAGTGGCACTCCATTTAGCAGCATTCCATTTTTTGGTATTCCATTTTTTGGCATTTCATTATTTGGACTCAATTTTTTGGCATTCTATTTTTTGGATTTTATTTTTTTGGGATTCCATTTTTTTTGCATTCCATTTTCTAGCATTCTATTTTTTGAATTCTGGCTTTAGGGATTCCACTTTTTAGCATTCCATTTTTTGGCATTCCATTTTCCAGATTCCATTTTTTGGCATTCCAATTTTTAGGATTCCATTTTTAGAATTTCATTTTTTGGCATTTCATTTAGCGTAGTTCCTACTATGATGTCCATTTTCTGTTTAGTAGGTAAACCTCTTTTCCTTGTTCTATTTTAAGCATTTAGCAACCATCTTCTACTGCCTTTCTACTTTTGGTCTACTACATTAGTAGGTTTCTCTACTTACTACATTTTTTTTTACCAAAAATAGTAGGAACCTAAAAAACCAATTTTCAACATGTCATTTCAATAGTCAACCAAGTTTCCTTACAACTATAATGACAATAGGTTAGATTAATAGCACATGAGGGTTTATGACCTCAAGGACCTAACTATGATAGAATGTAGTCAATCCCTAAGACTTAGGGGGCAAATTCCTAGATTCATGGTAATTAATGAAGAGCACTATAACTTCATCTATGCTAAGATCCAAGCTGGCATGTTGATCCCATGAGCAGAGGTAGAAGACAAGAGGGAATTCAATCTCTACCATCAAAATGGAAAAGAGTATATTCCCTTCCCTTATGACCAAATACCCTTGAATGACCTCTACACTGGCATTTTAGCCCTCCTCATTGAGGTTGACAAAGATAACTAGAAGGCTACATCCTATGGGCAACTAGGGAAGGAAGATGAATTCAGGGTAGAGTCTAAGCCTAAGAACCTTTTGGAGGAACGTTTCCAACAAGGGACCCATGGCCATGGTGCCCACCTATAACCTATTTATCTCTTCCTCTAGACACATCCCACTACCTTCGTTCCCATTGTACCTAACCATGTTCAGGTCCACACCCATCATACTCATACAACAAACATACTCCATTTCATTTTCTACATAGCCATGGACTATGCAACCATCATCAATGGTTGTTACTGCCACGAACCATCGTACCACCCAGATAGGGCCCATAGTAGAACCCTAATTAACCTAGGGATCACATACCCCCTTTGTCCTATTTATGCTCCAAATACTAGCACAAACATCATTTTCTTTGTTTAATCCATTGGGTATTGTGGTAACTCAACCTCTCCCTTTAGTGCCCCAACCAATAGCTAGACCACAAGCCTCATAGCTTACGCCTCAACCCTTTGTTCAAACCACACAACCAACAAGAGTACCTCAAAGCCTAGATCAAACTTTTCAAATGATCCAAGAATTAATAGAAGAGCTATGAAAACTCAAGGCCTCGACATCCTAGACTATGAAGATAATGGACTTCTACTAAGATGATCCCATTAGTCCCATAGTTTCATTGCTAACTCTTCCTCTTGATGTTCCTATGCCACAGTTCACCAAATACAATGATGAAGGTGATCTAAACATACATCTAATTACCCTCTACTTTGAGTGCTTACTATTGTAAGCTTGGCCACATACAATCATGCAAATCTTTGCTATGTCCTTAGTGGGGAAAGCACTTGATTAGTACCATACCTTGCCAAGAGGATCCATATCATCTTTGGATGAATTAATTTCACAATTCATTAGTCATTTCAAGTATATCTTGAAACTTTATACCATGCTTGACCAATTGATGAAGGTTAAGCAAGGATCCCTTGAGCCCATGTAGAAGTTCATCCAATAATGGAACACTTTTCTTAACAAGGTACCAAAGCTGATAGCTAAAAAAAATCTCTTAGCTATCTTCAAGGGGATGGTTAATTACTTTATAAAGTCAAAATTATACTACCTAGATCGATGATCTCTTAGTTAAGTGTTTTCCTAGACTAAGAACATAGAAGATGTCATAGAGGCTAGTCATGATCCTGGTTATGTGGCCTATAAAAACTAACATGTAAGTAAAGACAAGGAGAAGGGTAGGGAAAATAACATAGTAGTAACCATAGTAACCAAGGAAAGTAAAACAACCAATCAGGGTCCAAAGAATAATCAACCCAAGGCCCCTACTACCAACAACAACAATTAATCATCAACCTCTAGGATCACTACATTGATTGCCTCTAGGCCTAACTTTACATGGAAAGGTTGATCTAGCTATACCTAGTTACTCCTCAACTTGTCAAAGCTTTTAGAACAATTGTTAAAAAGTAATAAAATTCAATACAAGTAGATGTTCAAGATTGCACATAAGAGGCATGAAAAGTTATGAAAAACAGCAAAGGACCTTGCCTGGGCAACTAAGGATGATCCTCTAGTACCCAAGTACTTTAAGCTTGATGACTTCTACCATTGCCATTAGTTGGTTAGTCATTATACCAATTTTTGCCTTGCACTTAAAGATGACCTACAAAAGATGATTGATGAGGCGAACTAGTATTGGATACATCCAACCCTGTTAGGTCTCAAAATCAATCAATGCATGTGTACAAGGACCCATTGAACACCAGCAATAGCCCATACACCATAGCAGTTTTCAATGTCTAGAACAACCAAAGGCTTGTAAGAAAACCATTTGTGATTAGGGTGCCTCCTTACAATGAAAGGGGACATTTAGCTTCTACTAGCTCAAGGTCCTCCTTTGTCATAATGGTACTATCACCAATTCCCTTCAAAGAGCCCTTTGTGATCAGAGTACCCTAGCCTGCTACAATCCAGTTGACCTTGAAAACTAAATAATAACCTCACATGGTGGCCAATGTAATGTCTTCTTCCTCACAACCAACTAGGGATCGAAAGAAATCCCCAACTAAACAATGGAAGAAGGCTGCATAGAATGCCAAAAATAACATTGATAAGCATACCAAGTTAGCGAAAGAAGTGGACCTACCAAAGCCCACTTTCATTTTAGCTGTTTCCATAGCTTCTACAACCCAAGCTACTTCAACAAGTAAATTACATGAAGATCAAAAACTTGAAGATGAAAAGAGAGAAGCTAGGCCACAACAACAACCCAATCACAAAGTTTGTATTTTGGTATACATGGAGGAAGTAAAAAACTAAAAATCAACATCCAACAATAGATACTTTCTTAATGTGATGGGACAAGTTAACTAATCACTTAAATAAAAGAATACAAACTTGATCTTATATGACTCGATCATGTTTTCTTCTACCGACTGAGAGGCATTGGTGAAGATGTTGACTTTCATTCCTATTAGCAAGGATGTCCCTGCTAATGAAGAGTCTATCCATATAGTCATGATACCATTTTCACCAAAGGAATTGAGGTTAAACTCATTGATGTTTCATGACAATGAAGTTAAGATAGGCCCAAAAAATGGTGAAGTAAGCAAGGTGCATCTCTTTATAACCATATGAGTCAAATAGTATAATGTACATAGGGTTCTTAGGCCTAATAGAATAAATGAAACACACAATGAACTAAGTCCTTAAATCCTTTAATAGATCATAGGTTGTGGTCAAGGATTTCATCTCTCTAGAATTTATCATTGTGGAGAAATTCCCCATAATGATAGATTTCATGGTGGTAGAAGAGATACTAGGATTTAATCTCATTCTAGAAAGACATTGGCTATCCCAATTATGGGTTGTGTCTTCATTCATTCACCAAGAAATTTAGCTACCTCACAAGGGAGGTGAATTAGTTATTCATGGAAAAAGCACAATTCCCTTGGCTATTAACAACATTGATGTAGAGCAGGGGTTTGAAGCAGAGTTTTAGGAAGTAACTCCTACCATTGGTCATAAAATTTAAGGGGTAGATTGAGCCAAAGAGGCCAAAATGAACAATGAGGAACCTATCCATGCATCATGGGGAGAGCTCCCTTTCAACATTGTTAGCAAAGGAGATGGAGAGTATATACTATTGCAAAATAGATCGCATGCATTTCCTAATCTATCAAAGATTAGGAAACACTTGTATAAGTGACATACCCTCATAATCCTTTCTATGTCCTATGCACTCACAACACTGTAACCATATGTACTTGTAGTTAGATAGCCTAGTTTTTTCTTTACTTACTTTTGTAATTGGGGCCTTGTTTTCTTTTATGTTGAGCTCTTTATTTTCCTATAGCTTAAAGTTTGCATTTACTTTACATTCTTTTAACTTTGAAACCTTTTTCTTTTTGTTTGAAAAAGCCAAAAATTTCATAAAAAATTTTAAAATAAAAAAGTTCATACAGATTCATAAAACATAAAATATCCAAAAAATATGTTCTCTTTTATGTATTGCATGACCTTCCATGGCCTTAAATTGGCAAAATACTGCATGGCTGGCCATTGCCTTAAACTGGCAGATAACCTTATGCCCTATTTTTGATTTGGTTTACAACCTTGCTAAATAGCTATTTAAACTTTCTATTGTATGAAAACCAAGTATGGCCAACATAGACAAAACATATATTACAACATGGAATCATAACATGAAAAAAATCATAATGCTATAATGTCATAACTAGATTTAAAATTTTAAACTTAAAAATTTAAAACTAAAGTTAAAGCTAAAATGTCCATAATATCATAACCATAGCCAAATAAACCATCAAAAAAATAATATTTTTTGGCTAACACTAGCCATACATCATTATCAACATAAAATCAAAACAACTAAAAACTACAAAGCCACTAAAGGAACTAAGTAGCATTTGGTCTCAGAGGTGTAGCATTATCTCCACTCTCACCACTAGGGCCACCAATGTCTTCTAGTGTGTATAACATGACAACATAGAACTTGTTAGTAACCAACACACATAAAGAAAAAAATATACAAATTAAACAAAAGAAAACCCTAAGGCAAGAAAACCTAAGATGGTTCCAAATCTGCATGCTCATTGAGAAAGTTTTGAAGGCTAACCTCTAGACAATGTAGGAGTTGGTCCTCAAACATTTGAGCCTAGTTTGTGTCCATAAGATCAATACCCATTGAGATATTAGTCTTGTCAATCTCACTCCATGTAAGGGGCTCATGTGAGAACATGGTAGTGGATATTTCCCTTGATGTAGTAGTGACCTGATGATTAGGGTAGTTATCCACAATCATATTCTTTGAAAACAGCTCATAGACCTCCTCCACAATGATGTTCATCATGAAAAATTTAAGGTTTCATCACTTTGTTGATTCTTCCTCCAACCAATTAAGGTAGGCATCCCATTTAGCCTTGTATATCCATTTGTGATCCTTCTATGTACAACCCCACTCAAGGATCAAACTAAAATAATCTTTTCACTCATTAGCCTTGTGGTCGATGAGATCGATTTGGAGCTTTTGCTCTACTACTTGTCTGGCAAGGGAAACCTTACCTTTAATTGCACTCTAAGAACAAGCCCAAGTTATCTTATTGGTGTGAAGGAGTTTTTGTTATTCACTTAGGCTTCTATGAAGTCCTTGTTGTGACATCTAAAAACATCAATGGTTGGAACATTGAGAGGTTCATGAGTGTATAGCTTAACCCCAAATCCATGCGAGGGTCATGCTAGGAAATGAAAACATGGTGCCCTAAATGATCTTGTCAATAAAATAGGGACTTATAAGGTGTTAAAATGACCATGTGTGAGAAGGGCTTATACTATGTTATGGATGGGCATCAAGGCTGGCTAAGCTAGAGCATAGCAGGGTGTCCTAGCCTAAGAATAATGATGTAAATATGCAAATATGTATGAAACAGTGAGAAAATACAAGTGTTATGTTGAATACCAAAGAGAAATGCTTGAGAAATGTAACAAAACTTGAAAAAAATGTGCACCACCCAAAATGGGAACCTAGTTAACTCCAAAAGGGTCTTAGAAGGTATACAATGTACAATAGGCATAGTGGAAGCACAGTCATAGTCTTGGTGGTGTTAGGCCATGAATTTTTGTGCTCATTGTGATGAATTGTGCCTATTGGGTTGGGTGTTGTGGTGTACCATGTGGTGTAGCAATGCCTCTCTACCAGTGTGATGTGCTCTAGGTCTTGCTCACCCACGGAGCTAAGTGCCAAGATGCCAAAATGCCAATTGCCAAATGGAAGTGCCAACTACCCAATCGGTGAAAAAATGGAAGCCAACCCCTTAAAAAAGTTGGGCACAAGGGTATTTATAGGGCTAGGATTAGCCCAAAATGTGAATTGAGCATCACATGGTAGCGTAGTAGGTGGGGCCATAAGAAAAAACTTAAAAAAGTTTCTAAGTCTGGAGGTGACTAGAAAAAATTCAAAATTTTTTCTAACTTTGGCCGGTACACTTGTCCCATGTTACGTGCAGGACATAGGACACTGGCCAAGGACAAGGCATAGCATGACACTTAGAAGAATCTAGTGAAAATTTTAATCCTTGTTCTTGTTATGCTAGCTTTGCTCTAGAGCATAGTAGGAGGGGTGGCCTTAGGAGTTAGAAAATTTGCCAAATGCCTCTTCCATGTTGAGCTAGCTTGATGGCTTCTAGCTTGACACTTAGGAAAAATTTATCACTGAGAAGTGTGCTACACTAGCTATGCTCTAGAGCATTGTAGGGGCAATGGGATCATAGCACAACACTTAGAAAATTCTACAAAATTGGCTATTTGTGTGTTGGCTATGCTTGCTACGCTCTAGAGCATAGCAGAGTGTAGCAGCTATAGTGCCAAGTGTAACAGCTATAGTGTAGAGCATAATAGCTATAGTGTCACTATAGAGCATAATAGCTATAGTTCTAGGCATAGCACAACACTTAGAAAAATTTTTGTAGCTACTATTGACATTTAGAAAATTTTTCAAAATAGGCCTTCATGCATGATATGCTAGCTACGTTGGGGAGCATAGCACCAACACTTAGAAAAATTTGCTAAGTTTTGACATAGACAAATTTGTAGAAAGTGCCATCATTTTGACACTTAAATGTTTTTTGCAAATTTGGTAATTGGAGTTGAGTACACTTAAGACTTAGAAAAATTTGGACAAAGTGCCATCATTTTGACACTTAGCCAAATTTGTAGTCGAGATGCCAAGACTTGAAATTTTGTGGTGTCTCAATGGCCCTTCTTTGTTAACATCTAGAGGAGTTCCTGAGAGACATCAAAAAAGAATTAGAAAACACCATAGTAGATGTGCCACCAACATTTTTTGTCGATACTTGATTGGATGATGCTTCACCATGGTCAAGAGTGCTAAGGGAATAAGGGTATGTAGAGGGACAAGTGGTATAGGCAATGCTAGGGAGATGAAATGTGAATAGTGGAAATGATGTAAAATGCAAAGTTAGCATGGCTGACAGTGACCATGGCATGAAATGTCTTGCCGTTGAAGTGTTGATCTCTCATCAGGGTGCTCATGAGAGAGTCAAAGTCGATCCAAGGCTGGGTTGGTTGCAAAGCTGCAACATTATTAATTTTCTTAGGGATGTGCTTTTTCCCATTTTGCTTTTTTTTTTTGTTTTTTCATTTTTTCTCTCTTTTTTTTTCTCTTTTTTTTTGCTACAAGGAAAACCCCTATTGGGTTTATCTTACTACTGAATGATAGCTATAAGGTGTGGACCATCAAGTAGATGGACTTTGCTTTGATGCAATTGCATCGTGTTTGTAGGATAGGTGTTTCCTCCCTAGGATGAGCTATGTTGCATCTACTTGGGCCTTAACCAACCTATAGAGGCTCTCCATGGGATGAGTTGTGTTACATCTACCTTAGGTTCAATGGTTAACTTGAAGAGAAAGCCATATGCATCACAGTGTGTATGTATCAGAGGGATGTACAATTGTGAGTATGTAAGGGATGGTAGGTTGTTGGGATGAAAGAATGGATGTGCATAGGCTGTAATGGGATGAGGGGGATGTGCATTCTTGAGTAGCTTAACTAGTCTAATCATGTACATTGGGGTGATGTGGTGACTTGCCACTGCGATGAGATGTATCTTTGCATGACCACCTTTGAGGCTTCATCCTATAGACACAACTCTAAGAAGATAAGAAAGCCATACAACATGAAATGCAAGTGCAAATTCTAGATGTGAAGATGCTGCAAGTTCTGGATGTGAAGATCCTACAAATGTGTCAAATTCTATGCCAAATACAAGTGCTCAAGAAGCTAGTGAAAGTGCCAGAGTGATGATGCTATGAGTGCTCCAAAGGCTGCACTGATGGTAGGTGCTCCAAAAGATCAACAAAATGATAGGAGGTGATGATGCTGTGAGTACCCCAAGGGTTTCACCAATGGTAGGTGCTTTGACATATCAGCAACATGTTAGTTTAAAGTCTTGGTAGACTGTGAACCCAGTTTAAGGTCCTAATAGACTGTGATATGCTAGTTTATAGTCCTAGCAAACTGCTGGGTGCTAGTTTAACATTATGGTAGATAGTGGATGTTGTGCTAGTTTAATGTCATGACCCAAGGATGATCTATGCTAGTTTATAGTCATAGTAGACTATCTATGCTAGTTTTTTGCGTCATGGTAGATGAGTGCTTACTTTGCTTATGTGAGGTGTAATGCTACATGCATAGTCATGCTATGTTCCTGCAAGATCCTGCAAAAATCAACTAGAGAAACAACATCAAGTGAAACCTATTGTAAAAAGAGTTAAAATGCAAAAATGAAGGGAAAGTAATGCAAAAAAGTGATAGTTTTAGGTCGTTCCCGACCATGGGCTAGTTTAAGGCCTTTTTGGGCCAGGTGTTTTTGTAGTTTTATGTTTTTATTTAATTTTATGTGTTTTTGAAGTTTTTCAAATGAAATGCATAAGCTAAGTGGATGGATGCATAAACAAAATAGAAATTCATAAAAAAAAGAAAGCAGTGTGTAAACTAGGCAAGCAGGTGAAATGTAAATGCATGAACAAATGCAACATAAGTAAAAACCCAAAATGCATGACCCATGGAGGCAAGGGGTAAGCAGGTGCTTAGTGCATTTTTGGCCAAGGAAAATTCTTGTTCATGTCATTGCTTCCTAATTAGATGTGGATTAGGGGACATGCAAGGCTTAGGATCCTCTAGGAGGCTATTGGCTTCAACCACTCATTTAGGTATGTTAGCCTTAGGCATTGCGTTGGTTGCTTTAACTGTACCACTAAGAAGCTCCACCTTTGACACTTGCTCCATGTCTATGTTAAGGGTAGCCAGAGGAGGGACGTTATCATTGTGGATTTTAAATTAACCACCTTCATATGGAAGGTGGATTTCTTGATGGATGGGAGAGGAGACAACCCGTAGTTGAGATAGCCAAGGCCTGTCAAGGATTAGGTTGAAGCTTGACATCTCCTCTATGATAATGAAATCTACACTGGTGAGGAATTGCTGTCCTACCATGAAGGCTAAGTTGATTGTGTCCTTAATAGTGATGCATGATCCATTGAAGGATTTTAGACATGTAGTTTTGGTCAGCTTGATTTCATTTGCCAGGTCTAGCTTGCCAATGATATAGTACATGACTATGTTTGTTGCTGCACCATCATCAACATGTACTCTATGGATTGTACACTACCCAACACATATGCTAATGGACAGTGGAGTTGTAGTGACCTCCCCTTTTTTGGGGTTGACCTTGATTGCATCATCATGAAATGCTACGGATGTTGAACCTACTCCTTGTGGTGCCAGGGGCAACATTGTTGCACAAATGGGTGCCTCATTTGTAGGAAAGTCCTTTGTAATAGGAATGAAGGTAAACATCTAGGCCAATGCTTGGTGGTAAGTAGATGAGGTCATGATTAGGTCATACAAGCTCAACATTGTGTTCTGTTGCTTGAGTGTTTGTTTCACCTGGGTTAGTGTAGCTATGAAGTCCTTGTGATCGACAATTGTGTTAGCCCTAACTTCCTCCATGTAGCTTGAGAGATGGATCTCTCATGAAGGGGACTTGGGCTTAGGTTGCTTGGCTTGCTTGGAGGTAGGGATCCTAGTTTTTGGTTGTTGCTTGCTAGTTATGGCCTTTGCTTTGACCATGGGGCTTGCAAGGTGCTCGTTTGTCCTCTTGTGTTGCCATTTGGTAGGCCTAATTGGGTTGTTAGTGGGGTTGGCCCTCAAAGGAGGAGGAACTGAGGCATTGCCCACTATTGGGCTTCAAGTAGATAAGGGGCCATCATGTTGTAACACCCTTATGACAAACGATGACTTAGGAGTTGTTGCAGGGCCAACTTGTTATGGCACCTTGATGATGAAAGGTTTCTTAGCAGTTGATATTGCATCATGCTAGTTTAATGTCTTAGCGAATAGTTGCTATGGAACCTTGATCACAAAGGGTATTGTGGGTGCTTGAGGTGGCACTTTGATAACAAAGAAAGGCCTCATGCTTGTGGAGGCTGAGGGAATCCTTGCCTTGTTAGGAGGCATGTGGATCACAAAAGGTTGTTGAAAAGGTTTGGACTTGCCACCTATGCTAATGGAGTTTATGATGTAGGGGGCATCATCTGTGTTGGATTGGCTCACTGCATCAAGGACCAATTGGCCCCATTCTATCATTCCTTGTAGGTCATCCTACAAAGCATGATAGTTTTCTATATTATGATCAAACAGTTGGTGGTAATTATAGTATTGGTTTAGTTTAAAGTGTTGTAGGATAGGGGGCTCATTCAGTACTACTAAGGTGGGGTTCCTCAATAATTCGTAGTACCTATCATGTTTTTGGTAGGAAATTTTTGATACATGTTTGTATTAGATTCACTCAAATTTTAGGAGTTTCTCTACTATTTTAGAGGGTTCCATTGGTAGTGATGTATATTTTGAGCAATCCTTATGCTCAAAGTTGGACCTTAGGGTGGCCCTTGTTGATGTAGGTGAGTTGGTGCTAGAGTGGGCTGCTTTGTGAGTTAGGGCCTTGGGCTACTTAGCTATCAGTCCTTAGTTGGTTACTTTTGTGCTTGTGGCCACTGTTGCCACTATTTCATTTTTCTTGTGCACATGTTGGTTTCTATAGGCCACATAGGTTGGGTTTTTACTAGCTTGTGCTACCTCTTTGATGCCTTTCATTTGGGAAAAGGCTTGGCTTAGAGACTTTGGGGCTAGTTAATACAATTTGGACTTGAGGAAGTCATTCATTGCATTCTTGAAGATGGCCAATAGATGTGTCTCTGCTAGGGATTCACGCATTTTGCTCAATGCAGCTTTCTAGCATTGGAGGAATTTTTGCATAAGCTTTAGGGGCCCTTGCTTGACCTGCATGAACTAGTTGAGGGTTGCTTCAGGCTTTAGGTTGTACCTGAAGTATGTCAAAAACTAGCTTATGAGATCCTCCAAAGAAGAGATTGAGGCCTTGGCTAGCATATGATACCAATCTAAGGCCTTGATAGTGAGTGACATGGGAAACACACACACGATGGCATGTGGCCAAGCTTGAAGGAGTAGGCACTTGGATTGAAATGTGACCAAGTGTGATTTAGGGTTTCCTTCACCATCGTACTTGGTGAGTTGAGGTAGTTGGACTCTAGTTGGGAGAGTTAGAGGTGGTACTATAGGACTTATGGGATTATCTTGGTAGAAGTCCATCACCTTGACAATGTTAGAGGAGGTAGCCCTGAGTTGGTTGATCTCCTCCATCAAGCTTTGGATCAGCTAGAATGCCTGATCCAAGCTTGGGGATGTACCAGTTGGTTGCATTGGCTAGGCTTGCATTGGGTGTATGGTATAAGGTTAGATTGTTGGTTGTGGAGTTTGCTAGTTTAATGTCATAGTAGATGGGTTTAGTTGATGTGTTGCTGAGGGATGGATGCAGTGACCAAGGTGGGCCACACACAAATGGGTTGGATGGACGTTGTGAGCACTAATAAGACAAGTGGGATGTGGGATGCTTAAATCATATAGGGCTAGGAGGTGGCCCTTGCCCAAGCATAGGGTTGGGAAAATGCAATGGTAGCTTGCAAGGAAGGCTGAATTGGCATGGTCACCATCTCAGAGAGGATGGGTGGACCGAACTGAGGAGGGGTTGTACTTGGGAGTGGTTGTTGGAAGACAATGTAAAGGGGGCTCTTGTATTTAGAGTAGGCCTCAAACTCATCTTCTTCCTCCTAAGAGGCTTCCTTGTAGGTTTTTCCTACATCATGTCTATTTTCATGGATGCGTTGGGACAATAGCTAGTGGTAGGACTCCATGAGTGGGATTATGTTGAACAAGGTAGGGTTGTACTCTTGTGCATCCTGATGTACTCGTTTGTAATATTGTTTTGCCTCTAGGTCAAGGTTATTCATTGGTAATCATACTTGGATTTTGGCACAAAAAAATTATATTGTTCGTGGCTTAGTGCAGCATGCTTTGGGTGGATCATGATGTCAAATGTGTTAGACACTAACATAGAAGGTTGATCTGGATTCATTTTCAAAGATTGGGTTGCAAGAGTTGTTGTTTGCAAAAAATGGCTAACTCTGAAAACTACAAAAAAATGACGAAGTCTATGAGTAGTAGTAAAATGACTAAGTATAAAAATGTAGAAAAACAACTAAGAGTAAAAATGAAGAAAAATGGCTAAGTATGAAAATTGTAAAAAAATATTGACTAAGTGTAAAACTGTAGAAAATTTGGCTAAGTATGCAAATGCAAAAAAATGCTAAGTATGAAAGATGCTGAAAATGGCTAACTCTAGTGCTACACTCTCTATGTTGGAGCTTGACATGCTTGCTAAACTAGAGCTTGCCATGCTTTGAGAACTTGTTACACTCTCCAGAGCATCTAGAGTTTTGGTTAAGTGTCAATTAAAAAATGTAGAAGAAAATGGTTAGGCCCTACTTCTAGCACCAAAAACTATGAAGTCTGAAAACATTGGTGGCTGGAACACTGAGAGGTTCTTGAGTGTACAACCTAACCCAAAATTCATGTGAGGGCTATGCTAGGAAATGGAAATGACGTGCCCTAAATGATCTTATTGATCAGACAGGGACTTACGTGGTGTTAAAATAACCGTGTGTGAGAAGGGTTTATATTGCATTACATGTCGGCATTGGGGTTGGCTAAGCTATAGCAAAGTAGGGTGTCCTGGCCTAAGAAAAATGATGTAAACAAGAAAATATGTATGAAACAATGAGAAAATACAAGTGTTATGCTAAATACCAAAGAGAAATGATTGAGAAATGTAACAAAACTTTAGAACAAAAGTGCACCACCCTAAATGGGAATGTAGTTAACTCCAAAAGGGTCTTAGAAGGTATATAATGTACAATAGGCATAGTGAAAGCATAGTCATAGTCTCATTGGTGTTGGATCATGAAGTCTAACACTCACTGTGATGAACCATGCCTACTAAGTTAGCCATCATGGTGTACCATGTAGTGTAGCAATGCCTCTTTGCTGGTGTGGTGTGCTAAGTGCCAAGATGCCACCATGCCAAATGCCAAATGAAAGTGTGAACTACCAAATTAGTCAAAAAATGGAAGCCAATCCCCTAAAACATTAAGGTGCAGGGGTATTTATAGGGCTAGGGTTAGCCCAAAATTTGGATTGGGCACCACATGGTAGCATGGTAGGTGAGATCATGAGAAAAAACTCAGAAAATTTTCTAAGCCTGGAGGTGACTAGAAAAAGTTTAAAATTTTTTCTAACTCTGGCTACTACGCTTACCTCATGCTATGTGTGGGACATGGGACACTAGTTGGGGACAAGGCATAACATGGACATTGTTGGCACATTTGGCCATTCCATGGAACAGTTGGAATATTTTATTTAAAATTGGCACAATCCTTGGTTGTAAATTTGCAGTTTTAGTATTGTGAGTTGATGGGTATTTTTGAAGAAACATCCACTGGTAAATAATTTTGATGTTGAGGCCTTCTTGGAAAGCAAGATTAAAATGCCTTTATTGAAGATTGGAATAGCAAACAAAGCATGAAATTATTTACCACAAAAAGTATACTCCCCGCTAATGTTGGATAATGGATTATTAAGATCCACTTAAGAGTTGGAAGCGTGCGGAAGATCTCATGAATGGATTACCAATAGGATTTCAATTTCATTTAGTAAATTTAATTAACAAAGGATGAGAAGGTCTTTGTTGCAAAAAAAACTGAATAAAACTGCAAAAATATCAGAGACGTCGGCATTGGCTTGGGCTTGGGCGCCACTCTGGGCATCGACATTACCAGAAATGGCTCCAGAATCTCAAAGAATAATTCCAGAACCTACAAGGGAGGATTGCGCATGAGTGGAGGATAGATGGCCAGCGGCGGGAGGATGCACAGATGGAAGAGAAGCCTCAGTCGCGTGTGTGGCGGCTACGACCTCGGCTTTGGCCATATCTGGCTGAGGGAGGCGTAGATCTGGTAGAGGGAGGCGCAGCCAGCGGGCAAAGGAGCAAGTCTTCACCTCATCCAAGATTGATAGGATTTCCAGGTGTGACCGAGGGTTTGATCAACCCAAAGATGCCTCGTCCGCGTACACGGAGGGCGGTGGTAGTTCAGATTTCACAGATCTAGCGGAAGCTTCTCCTTGAAGCGCGACAACGCCGGCTTCAACGGCGGCATCGGCAGATATGAATTTACTTTGCTCAAGGATAAAACACCTTGCAAAATTTCTGTATAATCATCAAAACTAGAAGAGCACTTGTGAGAGGTGAAGGTTAGAATGGTTGCAGAATCTTACGGGACACAGGATGACATTTCCTAACGTGGTGGTTGAGCCTTCTCCCGTGATGGTAGTTGTTGGTAACGATTTTCGGTAGGACAGGATAATTTGAATTAGTTGCTGGCAGTTCCAGGCCTGGTGCCTTCACATTTAGGCTTAATATTTCAAATTTAAATTTTCTAGCCATTTTCATACGGGTGAAAGTGCACATGAATTATTTAGGATTAAGGTACCAGCAACATTTATGCCAAGGTAGATATTATGTTATCACCTTGTTTATAAAATCACTAAGAACTTCAATAAGCATTCTTCAAAATTTTAAAACAAGTAAAAAATGAAAGGCTATTAAAGCTATAATTGTAAACAATTATATGAAATTATTGGATTT
>MNCI01015097.1:43721-75979 GCA_015680685.1 Gnetum montanum
CCACTCATGAAAATTTGAGACTCCTGCTCATTAAAATTTGAAACTCCCACTCATTAAAATTTGAAACTCCTGCTCATTAAAATTTGAGACTCCCGCTCATTAAAATTTGAAACTCCCACTCATTAAAATTTGAAACTCTCGCTCATTAAAATTTGAAACTCCTACTCATTAAAATTTGAGACTCCCACTCATTAAAATTTGAGAATCTCGCTCATTAAAATTTGAAACTCCCACTCATTAAAATTTGAAATTTTGAAATTTTACAAATTATAGAAATTTAATCTCGTGCGTCAAGGAAAAGAATGGGGAGGATGAGAGAAATACTGCAGAAACTGTAAAATAGAAACACTGTTAAACACAAAGTAATAGAAAGCTCAAAGCATTGCACAATGTCTGTTGTGACAAAAAACATTTTTGGGGACTTGCACCCCTCATCAGTGTGTTTAGGCAATGCGGCTAAGTAGCCGAAGCTGCAAAGACAAGGGAATGAGCATGCCAGTACATGTATAAAAAGTGTTCCAACATCAAAAATTTGAAACTCCCACTCATTAAAATTTGTGTGGACCCCATTCGTCAAAGGCAAGATGGGGGTGGGACGATGTACTGACAAAACTATTACAAACAGTATTTCAAAGGCGAACATGAAACATTCAACAAATTGGATCTAGATGGCAGATCTGAAGGGTGTTTAAGGTTTAGGGGAACCCTCATTTTTGAATGGTGGACATGAGGGGTCCAACAATAGAGAATGTCATGTATGCAAATATTCGGCTGAAAATAGTAATGAACAAAGATCTTCAACAACAATGAAAAGACAATTTGCAACACCATCGGAGAAGAAAAAACCAGAGGTTGTGATGAAGCTAAAGAAAATAGTTTCAGAAGAAACCACAACTAAGAGGACCAACGTAAGCAGGGTAGTTGTCAAAACATGGATAAAAAGGAAACATGTTGTGGTCCGTATAATCTTGCAATGCGATTAGAACCCATGGAGAACCAGCAAAAGGATTAAAACCTAACTAAAAATAGAAAGATCTGAAAATGGTTAGAATCCAAAGGACAGTGAAAGATGCTGTCAAGCAAGGCTCTACAATTCCAAGGCAACAAGATAGATAGAAAAAAATTAGTTAGAAATTTGATCTCGTGCGTCAACGAAAAGAACAGGGAGGCTGAGAGAAATACTGTAGAAACTATAAAATTGAAACACTGTTAAAAAAAGTAATAGAAAGCTCAAAGCATTGCACAACGTCTATTTTGATACAAAAAATTTTTGGGGACTTGCACCCCTCATCAGTGTGTTTAGGCAATGTGGCCAAGTAGCCGAAGCTGCAAAGACAAGGGAATGAGCATGTCTGTACATGTATAAAATTTTAGAAATTCTAGAAATTCTAGAAATTTGATCTTGTGTGTCAAGGAAAAGAATAGGGAGGCTGAGAGAAATACTACAGAAACTGTAAAATAGAAACAATGTTAAATAGAAACACTATTAAATAGAAAGTAATAGAAAGCTCAAAGCATTGCACAATGTCTATTGTGACACAAAACATTTTTGGGGACTTTCACCCCTCATCAGTGTGTTTAGGCAATGCGGCTAGGTAGCCGAAGTTGCAAAGGAAAGGGAATGAGCATGCCAGTACATGTAAAAATAGTGTCCCAACTTCAAAAATTTGAAACTCCCGCTTATTAAAATTTAAGCTAACCCCACTCATCAAAGGCAAGATAGGGATGGGACAATGTACTGACAAAAACTATTATAAAGCAGTATTTCAAAGGCGAACATGAAACATTCAACAGATCGGATCTAAAGGCAGAGCCGAAGGGTGCAAAGAGTTTAGGGGAACCCTCATGTTTGAATGGTGGACATGAGGGGTCTGACACTAGAGAATGTCATGCATGCAGAAGTTCGACTGAAAAACAGCAACGAACAAGATCTTCAACAACAACGGAACGACAAGCTCTGGAGAAGAAACAACCAGAGGTTGTGAAGAAGTTGAAGAAAATAGCTTAAGAAGAAACCACAACCAAGAAGACCAATGTAAGAAGGGTGGTTGTCAAAACACGGATAAAAAAGAAACATGTTATGGTCTGCATAATCTTGCAACGCGATCAGAACCCATGAAGAACCTGCAAAAGGATAAAAACTTAACCAAAAACAGAAAGATCTGAAAATGGTTAGAATCCAAAAGGATAGCAATAGACGCTATCAGGAAAGTCTCTACAATTCCAAGGCAACGAGATAGAGAGAAAAACATTAGAAAGTTTAGAAATTTGATCTCGTGCATCAAGGAAAAGAATCGAGAGGCTGAGAGAAATACTGCAGAAACTGTTAAATAGAAACAATGTTAAACAGAAAGTAATTTTAGAAATTTTAGAAATTTTAAAGATTGATCTCGTGCGTCAAGGAAAAGAATGGGGAGGCTGAGAGAAATACTGCAGAAACTGTAAAAAAAAAACACTGTAAAACAGAAAGTAATAGAAAGCTCAAAGCATTGCACAACATCTATTGTGACACAAAAATTTTTTAGGGACTTTCACCCCTCATCAGTGTGTTTAGGTAATGCGGCCAGGCAGCCAAAGATGCAAAGGCAAAGGAATGAGCATGCCAGTACATGTATAAATAGTGTCCTAACTTCAAAAATTTGAAACTCCCGCTCATTAAAATTTGAAATTTTAAAAATTTTAGAAATTTCAGGGACTTAAAATTTTATGGACTTAAAATTTTAGGGACTTAAAATTTTAAGTTGGATCTCGTGCGTTAAGGAAAAGAACTGGAGGCTGAGAGAAATACTAAAGAGACTATAAAATAGAAACACTATTAGAAAGAAAGTAATAGAAAGCTCAAAGCATTGCACAATGTCTGTTGTGACACAAAATGTTTTTGGGGACTTGCACCCCTCATCAGTGTGTTTAGGCAATGCGGCCAGGTAGCCAAAGCTGCAAAGGCAAGGGAATAAGCATGCTAGTGCATGTATAAATAGTGTCCTAACTTCAAAAATTTGAAACTCCTGCTTATTAAAATTTGAGCAAACCCCATTCGTCAAAGGTGAAATGGGGGTGGGACGATGTACTGACAAAACTATTACAGATAGTATTTGAAAGGAGAACATGAAACATTCAACAAATCTGAATTGGATGGCAGAGCTAAAGGGTGTTAAGGGTTTAGGGGAACCCTCATGTTTGAATGGTGGACATGAGGGGTCCAACACCAGAGAATTTCACGTATGTAGATGTTTGGTTGAAAATAGCAACGAACAAAGATCTTCAATAGCAACGAAGAGATGATCTGCAACGCCGCTGTAGAAGAAACAACTAGAGGTTGTGAAGAAGCTGAAGAAAATNACGAACATGAAACATTCAACAAATCTGAACTGGATGGCAGAGCTAAAGGGTGTTAAGGGTTTAGGGAAACCCTCATGTTTGAATGGTGGACATGAGGGGTCCAACACCAGAGAATTTCACGTATGTAGATGTTCGGTTGAAAATAGCAACGAACAAAGATCTTCAATAGCAACGAAGAGATGATCTGCAACGTCGCTGTAGAAGAAACAACTAGAGGTTGTGAAGAAGCTGAAGAAAATAGCTTTAGAAGAAACCACAACCAAGAGGACTAACGTAAGCAGGGCGATTATCAAAACACAGATAAAAAAGAAACATGTTGTGGTCCGCATAATCCTGCAACACGATCAGAACCCATGAAAAACTTGCAAAAGGATTAAAACCTAACTAAAAATAGAAAGGTATGAAAGTGGTTAGAATCCAAAGGATAGCAAAAGACGCTGTCAAGCAAGGCTCTGCAATTACAAGGTAGCGAGATAGAGAGAAAATATTTCAGGGACTTAAAATTTTAAGTTGGATCTTGTGCGTCAAAGAAAAGAATGGGGGGCTGAGAGAAATATTGCAGAAACTGTAAAATAGAAAACACTATTAGACAGAAAGTAATAGAAAGCTCAAAGCATTGCACAATGTCTTTTGTGACAAAAAACATTTTCAGGGACTTGCACCCCTCATTAGTGTGTTTAGGCAATGCGGCTAGGTAGCTGAAGTTGCAAAGGCAAGGGAATGAGACCTAAATTTTTAGAGACTTAAATTTTTAAGTTGGATCTCGTGCGTCATGGAAAAGAGCGGGGGACTGAGAGAAATATTGCAGAAATTGTAAAATAGAAACACTGTTAGATAGAAAGTAATAGAAAGCTCAGAGCATTGTACAACGTTTGTTGTAACATAGAACATTTTCGGGGATTTGCACCGCTCATCAGTGTGCTTAGGAGGCAATGCGGCCAGGTAGCCAAAGCTGCAAAGGCAAGGGAATGAGCATGCCAGTACATGAATAAATAGTGTCCCAACATCAAAAATTGAAACTCCCACTCATTAAAATTTGAGCGGAGCCCACTCTTCAAAGGAAAGATGGGGGTGGGACAATGTACTGACAAAAACTATTACAAAGCAGTATTTCAAAGGCGAACATGAAACATTCAACATATCAGAACTAAAGGCAGAGCCGAAGGGTGCAAAGGGTTTAGGGGAACCCTCATGTTTGAATGGTGGACATGAGGGTTCCGACACTAGAGAATGTTATGCATGCAGAAGTCTGGCTGAAAAATAGCAATGAACAAGATCTTCAACCCTTTGCACAATGTACTGACAAAAACTATTACAAAGAAGTATTTCAAAGGTGAACATGAAACATTCAACAAATTAGATCTAAAGGCAGAGCCGAAGGGTGCAAAGGGTTTAGGGTGCAAAGGGTTTAGGGTCTTAAAAATTTTAAGGGACTTAAAATTGTAAGGGACTTAAAATTTTAGGGACTTAGAAATTTTAAGGGGCTTAAAATTTTAAGTTGGATCTCGTGCATCAAGGAAAAGAACAGGGGGCTAAGAGAAATACTACAGAAGCTGTAAAATAGAAACACTGTTAGACAGAAAGTAATAGAAAGCTCAAGCATTGCACAACATCTGTTGTGACACAAAACATTTTTGGGGACTTGCACCCCTTATCAGTGTGTTTAGGCAATGCGGCTAGGCAGCTGAAGCTGCAAAGGCAAGAAAATGAGCATGCCAGTACATGTATAAATAGTGTCCAAACTTCAAAAATTTGAGAAATTTTAGGAAATAGATCTCATGAGTCAAGGAAAAGAACAGGGAGGCTGAGCGAAATACTACAAAAACTGTAAAATAGGTAAACTGTTAGAAATAATGTAATAGAAGCTCAAAGCATTGCACAATGTCTATTGTGACACAAAACATTTTTGGGGACTTTCACCCCTCATCAGTGTGTTAAGGCAATGCGGCCAGGCAGTCGAAGCTGCAAAGTCAAGGGAAATTTTAAAAATTTTAGAAATTTTAGAAATTTCATCTCATGCATCAAGGAAAGGAACATGGAGGTTGAGAGAAATACAGCAGAAAATGTAAAATAGAAAATAATAGAAAGCTCAAAGCATTGCACAACATTTGTTGTGACACAAAATGTTTTCGGGGACTTTCATCCCTCATTAGTGTGTTTAGGTAATGTGGCCTGGCAGTCGAAGCTGCAAAGGCAAGGGAATGAGCATGCGAGTACATCTATAAATAGTGTCCCAGCTTCCAAAATTTGAAGTTCCTGCTGATTAAAATTTGAGCGGACCCCATTAGTCAAAGGTGAGATGGGGGTGGGACGATATATTGACAAAACTATTACACACAATATTTCAAAGGCGAACATGATACATTCAACAAATCAGATCTAGATGACAGAGTTGAAGGGTGTTTAGGGTTTAGGGGAACCCTCATGTTTGAATGGTGGACATAAGGGGTCTGACACTAGAGAATGTCACATACGCATATGTCCAACTGAAAATAGCAACGAACAAAGATCTTCAATAGTAATGGAGAGACAATCTACAATGCCAAGAAGAAACAACCAGAGGTTGTGATGAAGCTGAAGAAAACAAGTTCAAAAGAAACCACAACCAAGAGGACCAACGTAAGAAGGGAGGTTGTCAAAACATGGATAAAAAAGAAACATGTTGTGGTCCACATAATTCTGCAATGTGATCAGAACCCATGGAGAGCCTGCAAAAGGATTAAAACCTAGCCAAAAATAGAAAGATCTGAAAATGGTTAGAATCCAGAGGATAGTGAAAGATGCTATCATGCAAGGCTATGCAATTCCAAGGCAACGAGATAGAGAGAAAAACATTAGAAATTTTAAAAATTTGATCTAGTGCGTTAAGGAAAAGAATGGGGAGGATGAGAGAAATACTGCAGAAACTGCAAAATAGAAACACTGTTAAACAGAAAGTAATAGAAAGGTCAAAGCATTGCACAACATTTGTTGTGACACAAAATGTTTTCGGGGACTTTCACCTCTCATCAGTGTGTTTAGGCAATGTGGCCAGGTAGTTGAAGCTGTAAAGGCAAGGGAATGAGCATGCAGTACATATATAAATAGTGTCCCAGCTTCCAAAATTTGAATTTTTAAAAATTTGATCTCGTGCGTCAAGGAAAAGAATGGGGAGGCTAAGAGAAATATTGCAGAAACTATAGAAAAGAAACATTGTTAAACAGAAAGTAATAGAAAGCTCAAAGCATTACACAACGTTTGTTGTGATACAAAACGTTTTCGGGGACTTTCACCCCTCATCAGTGTGTTTAGGAAATGTGGCCAGGTAGCCGAAGCTGCGAAGGCAAGGGAATGAGCATGCCAGTACATGTATAAATAGTGTCCCAACTTCAAAAATTTGAAACTCCCACTCATTAAAATTTGAGCGGATCCCACTTGTCAAAGGCAAAATGGGGGTCAGACAATGTACTGACAAAACTATTACAAACAGTATTTCAAAGGTGAACATGAAACATTCAACAAATTAGATCTAGATGGCAGAGCCAAATGGTTTTTAGGGTTTAGGAGAACCCTCATGTTTGAATGGTGGACATGAGGGATCCGACACCAGAGAATGTCATGTACGTAGATGTCCAGTTGAAAATAGCAACGAACAAAGATCTTCAACAACAACGGAGAAATGATCTGCAATACTGCCGGAGAAGAAATAGTCAGAGGTTGTGATGAAGCTGAAGAAAATAGCTTCAGAAGAAACAACAACTAAGAGGACCAACATAAGCAGGGTGGTTGTCAAAACATGGATAAAAAAGAAACATGTTGTGGTCTGCATAATCCTGCAATGTGATCAGAACCCGTGAAGAACCTGTAAAAGGATTAAAACCTAACCAAAAATAGAAAGATCTAAAAATGGTTAGAATCCCAAAGGACAGTGAAAGATGCTGTCAGGCAAGGCTATGCAATTCCAAGGCAATAAGATAGAGAGAAAAACATTAGAAATTTTAAAAATTTGATCTCATGCATCAAGGAAAATAATGGGGAGGCTGAGAGAAATACTGCAGAAACTGTAAAATAGAAACACTGTTAAATAGAAAGTAATAGAAATCTCAAAGCATTGCACAACGTCTGTTGTGACACAAAATGTTTTCAGGGACTTGCACCCCTCATCAGTGTGTTTAGGTAATGCGGCCAGGAAGCTGAAGCTGCAATGGCAAGGGAATTTTAGGAAATAGATCTCGTGCATCAAGGAAAAGAATGGGGAGGATGACCAAAATACTACAGAAGTTGTAAAACAAGAAAACTGTTAGACATAATGTAATAGAAGCTCAAAGCATTGCACAACATCTGTTGTGACACAAAACGTTTTGGGGGACTTTCACCCCTCATGAGTGTGTTAAGGTAATGTGGCTAGGTAGTTGAAGTTGCAAAGGCAAGGGAATGAGCATGCCAGTACATATATAAATAGGGTCCCAACGTCAAAATTTGAAACTCCCACTCATTAAAATTTGAGTGGACCCCACTCGTCAAAGGCGAGATGGGGGTGGGACAATGTACTAACAAAACTATTACAAAGCAGTATTTCAATGGCGAACATGAAACATTCAAAAAATCGGATCTATTGGAAGAGCCGAAGGATGTTTAGGGTTTACGGGAACCCTCATGTTTGAATGGTGGACATGAGGGTCGAACACCAGAGAATGTCATGCACACAGAAGTTTGACTGAAAACAGCAATGAACAAGATCTTCAACAGCAACGGAACGATGAGTTGCAACGACGCTGAAGAAGAAACAACCAGAGGTTGTGATGAAGCCGAAGAAAATAGCTTCAGAAGAAACCACAACCAAGAAGACCAATGTAAGCAAGGTGGTTTTCAAAACATAGATAAAAAAGAAACATTTTGTGGTCCGCATAATCTTGCAACGCGATCCAAACCCGTGGAGAACTTGCAAAAGGATTAAAACCTAACCAAAAATAGAAAAATCTAAAAATGGTTAGAATCCAAAGAACAGTGAAAGACACTAGTAGGCAAGGTTCTGCAATTCCAAGGCAACAAGATAAAGAGAAAATTTTAGAAATTTTAGGAAATAGATCTTGTACGTCAAGGAAAAGAACGGGGAGGCTGAGCGAAATATTGCAGAAATTGGAAAATAGGAAAACTGTTAGACAGAAAGTAATAGAAACTCAAAGCATTGCACAACATCTGTTGTGACACAAAATGTTTTCAGAGACTTTCACCCCTCATCAGTGTGTTAAGGTAATGCAGCTAGGCAGCTGAAGTTGCAAAGGCAAGGGAATGAGCATGCCAGTACATATATAAATAGGGTCCCAACTTCAAAATTTGAAACTCCCGCTCATTAAAATTTGACACTCTCACTCATTAAAATTTGAGACTCCGTCTCATTAAAATTTAAGACTCCACTCATTAAAATTTGAAACTCCCACTCATTAAAATTTGAGACTCCCACTCATTAAAATTTGAAACTCCAACTCATTAAAATTTGAGACTCCTGCTCATTAAAATTTAAGACTCCCACTCATTAAAATTTGAAACTCCCACTCATTCAAATTTGAGACTCCCACTCATTAAAATTTGAAACTCCAACTCATTAAAATTTGAGACTCCTGCTCATTAAAATTTGAAACTCCCGCTCATTAAAATTTGAGACTCCCGCTCATTAAAATTTGAAACTCCTACTCATTAAAACATTGCACAACATTTGTTTAAAATTTGAGATTGCCGCTCATTAAAATTTGAAACTCCCGCCCATGAAAATTTGAGACTCCCACTCATTAAAATTTGAGCTCATTAAAATTTGAAATTCTCACTCATCAAAATTTCAGAGACTTAAAATTTTAGAGACTTTAAATTTTAGAGACTTAATTTTAAGTTGGATCTTGTGCATCAAGGAAAAGAATGGGGGCCTGAGAGAAATACTGTAGAAACTATAAAACAAAAACACTGTTAGACAGAAAGTAATAGAAAGCTCAAAGCATTGCACAACATTTGTTGTGACAGAAAATGTTTTTGGGGACTTGGACCCCTCATCAGTGTGTTTAGGCAATGTGGCCAGGCAGCTGAAGCTGCAAAGGAAAGGGAATGAGCATGCGAGTACATGAATAAATAGTGTCCGAAATTCAAAAATTTGAAACTCCCACTCATTAAAATTTGAGTGGACCCCATTCGTTAAAGGAAAAATGGGGGTGGGATGATGTATTGACAAAACTATTACAGACAGTATTTCAAAGGTGAACATGAACCATTCAACAAATCGGATCTAGATGATAGAGCTAAAGGATGTTTAAGGGAACCCTCATGTTTGAATGGTGGACATGAGGGGTCCAACACTAGAGAATTTCATGAATGCAGATGTCCGGCTGAAAATAGCAACAAACAAAGATCTTCAACAGCAATGAAGAAACTATATGCAACGCTGCCAAAGAAGAAATAGCCAGAGGTTGTGAAGAAGTTGAAGAAAATAGCTTAAGAAGAAACCACAACCAAGAAGAGCAACATAAGCAGGGCGGTTGTTAAAACACAGATCAAAGAGAAACATGTTGTGGCCTGCATAATCCTGCAACTTGATCAGAACCCATGGAGAACCTACAAAAGGATTAAAACCTAACCAAAAACCGAAAGATCTGAAAATGGTTATAATGCAAAGGACAACGAAAGATGCTATCAGGCAAGGCACTACAATTCCAAGGCAACAAGATAGAGAGAAAAATTTTAGAGAATTAAAATTTTATGTTGGATATCATGTGTCAAGGAAAAGAACAGGGGGTTGAGAGAAATACTACAGAAACTGTAAAACAAAAACACTATTAGACAGAAAGTAATAGAAAGCTCAAAGCATTGCACAATGTTTGTTATGACACAAAAAATTTTTAGGGACTTGCACGCCTCATGAATGTGTTTAGGTAATGCGGCCAAGCAGCCGAAGTTGCAAAGGCAAGGGAATGAGCATGCCAGTACATGAATAAATAGTGTCCCAACTTCAAAAGTTTGAAACTCCCGCTCATTAAAATTTGAGCAGACCTCGTTCATCAAAGGTAAAATGGGGGTGTGATGATGTACTGACAAAAATATTATAGACTTACAATTTTAAGGATTTAAAATTTTAGGGACTTAAAATTTTAAAGGGACTTAAAATGTTAGGGACTTAAAATGTTAAGTTGGATCTTGTGCATCAAGGAAAAGAACGGGGGGTTGAGAGAAATACCGTAGAAACTGTAAAATAGAAACACTATTAGATAGAAAGTAATAGAAAGCTCAAAGCATTGCACAATGTCTATTGTGACACAAAACATTTTCGAGAACTTGCACCCCTCATCAGTGTGTTTAGGCAATGCGGCTAGGCAGCTGAAGCTGCAAAGGCAAGGGAATGAGCATGCTAGTACATGTAAAAATAGTGTCCCAACTTCAAAAATTTGAAACTCCCACTCATTAAAATTTGAGCAGACCCCATTCGTCAAAGGCGAAATGGGGGTGGGACGATGTACTGACAAAACTATTACAAACACTATTTCAAAGGTGAACATAAAACATTCAACAAATCAGATCAAGATGGCAGAGCTGAAGGGTGTAAAGGGATTATGGGAACCCTCATTTTTGAATGGTAGACATGAGGGGTCCAATAGTAGAGAATGTCATGCACGTAGATGTCCAGCTGAAAATAGCAATGAACAAACATCTTCAACAACAATGGAGAGATGATCTACAACGCCGCAGGAGAAGAAATAGCTAGAGGTTGTTATGAAGCTAAAGAAAACAACTTTAGAAGAAGTCACAACCAAGAGGACCAACGTAAGTAGGGAAGTTGTCAAAACATGGATCAAAACAGAAACATGTTGTGGTCCTCATAATCCTACAATGTGATCAGAACCCATGAAGAACCTACAAAAGGATTAAAACCTAACCAAAAATAGAAAGGTCTAAAAGTGGTTAGAATCCAAAGGATAGCGAAAGATGCTGTCAAGAAAGGCTTTGCAATTCCAAGGCAATGAGATAGAGAGAAAAAATTTTAGGAACTTAAAATTTTAAGTTGGATCTCATGTGTTAAGGAAAAGAACGGGGGGCTGAGAGAAATACTATAGAAATTGTAAAATAGAAAACACTATTAGACAGAAAGTAATAGAAAGTTCAAAGCATTGCACAACTTCTATTGTGACACAAAATGTTTTCGGGGACTTGCACCCCTCATCAGTGTGTTTAGGCAATGCGGATAGGTAGCCGAAGCTACAAAGGTAAGGGAATAAGACTTAAATTTTTAGAGACTTAAATTTTTAAGTTGGATCTCGTGCATCAAGGAAAAGAATGAGGGGCTGACAGAAATACTACAGAAACTGTAAAATAGAAACACTGTTAGACAAAAAGTAATAGAAAGCTCAGAGCATTGCACAACATCTATTGTGATAGAAAACATTTTCGGGGACTTGCACCCCTCATCAGTGTGTTTAGGTAATGCGGCCAGGCAGCCAAAGCTGTAAAGGCAAGGGAATGAGCATGCCAGTACATGTATAAATAGTGTCCGAACTTCAAAAATTTGAAACTCCTGCTCATTAAAATTTAAGTGGACCCCACTCATCAAAGGCAAGAATGGGGTGGGATAATGTACTGACAAAAACTATTACAAAGCAGTATTTCAAAGCTGAACATGAAACATTCAATAGATCAGATCTAAAGGTAGAGTTGAATGGTGCAAAGGGTTTAAGGGAACCCTCATGTTTGAATGGTGGATATGAGGGGCCTGACACGAGAGAATGTCATGCACGTAGAAGTTCGGCTGAAAAACAGTAACAAACAAGATCTTCAATAGCAATGGAGCCACAAGCTGCAACGATGCCAAAGAAGAAATAGCCAAAGGTTGTGAAGAAGCTAAAGAAAAAATCTTCAGAAGAAACCACAACCAAGAAGACCAACATAAGTAGGTCAGTTGTCAAAACACAGATCAAAGAGAAACATGTTGTGGTCTGCATAATCCTGCAACGCAATTAGAACCCATGGAGAACCTGCAAAAGGATTAAAACCTAACCAAAAATAGAAAAATATAAAAATGGTTAGAATCCAAAGAACAACGAAAGATGCTGTCAAGCAAGGCTTTGCAATTCCAAGACAATGAGATAGAGAGAAATTTTTAGAGACTTAAATTTTTAAGTTGGATCTCGTGCATGAAGGAAAAGAATGGGGGGCTGAGAGAAATACTGCAGAAACTGTAAAACAGAAACACTATTAGACAGAAAGTAATAAAAATCTTAAAGCATTGCACAACATCTATTGTGACACAAAATGTTTTTGGGGACTTGCACCCCTCATTAGTGGGTTTAGGCAATGCAGCCAGGAACCCAAAGCTGCAAAGGCAGGGGAATTTTAGGAATTTTATGAAATAGATCTCTTGTGTGAAGGGAAATAATGGGGAGGATGAGTGAAATACTGCAGAAATTGTAAAATAGGAAAATTTTTAAACAGAAAGTAATAGAAGCTCAAAGCATTGCACAACGTCTATTGTGACACAAAACGTTTTTGGGGACTTTCACCACTCATCAGTGTGTTAAGGCCATGTGGCCAGGCAACTGAAGCTACAAAGGCAAGGGAATGAGCATATCAGTACATGTAGAAATAGGGTCACAACTTCAAAATTTGAAACTCCTGCTCATTAAAATTTGAGCGGATCCCACTTGTCAAAGGTGAGATGGGGGTGGGACAATGTACTGAAAAAACTATTACAAAGCAGTATTTCAATGGCGAACATGAAACGTTCAACAAATTGGATCTATTGGCAGAGCCAAAGGATGTTTAGGGTTTAGGGGAACCCTCATGTTTGAATGGTGAACATAAGGGGTCTGACACCAGAGAATGTCAGGCACGCAGAAGTTCGGCTAAAAACAGTAACGAACAAGATCTTCAACAGCAATGGAGCAACGAGCTACAATGACGCCAAAGAAGATACAGCCAGAGGTTGTGATGAAGCTGAAGAAAACATCTTCAGAAGAAACCACAACCAAGAAGAACGACATAAGTAGGGCGGTTGTCAAAATACGGATAAAAAAGAAACATGTTGTAGTTCGCATAATCCTGCAACGAGATCAAAACTCATGGAAAACTTGCTAAAGGATTAAAAACTAACCAAAAACAGAAAAATGTAAAAATGGTTAGAATCCAAAGAACAACGAAAGATGCTATCAGGCAAGGTTCTACAATTCCAAGGCAGCAAGATAGAGAGAAATTTTTTTAAATTTTAGGAAATAGATCTCATGCGTCAAGGAAAAGAATGGGGAGGTTGAGCAAAATACTGCAGAAATTGTAAAACAGAAAAAATGTTAGAAAGAAAGTAATAGAAGCTCAAATCATTGCGCAATGTTTGTTGTGACACAAAACATTTTTAAGGAATTTCACCCCTCATCAGTGTGTTAAGGCAATGCGGCCAGGCAGCTTTGGCTGCAAAGGCAAGGGAATGAGCATGCCAGTACATGTATAAATAGGGTCCCAACTTCAAAATTTGAAACTCCTGCTCATTAAAATTTGAAACTCTCGTTCATTAAAATTTGAGACTCCCTCTCATTAAAATTTGAAACTCCCGCTCATTAAAATTTGAAACTCCACTCATTAAAATTTGAAACTCCTGCTCATTAAAATTTGAAACTCCTGCTCATTAAAATTTGAAACTCCCACTCATTAAAATTTGAGACTCTCGCCCAGTAAAATTTGAGACTCCCACTCATTAAAATTTGAAACTCCTGCTCATTAAAATTTGAAACTCCTGCTCATTAAAATTGAAANCCCACTCATTAAAATTTGAAACTCCCGCTCATTAAAATTTGAGATTCCTGCTCATTAAAATTTGAGATTCCCGGTCATTAAAATTTGAGACTCCCGCTTATTAAAATTTGAAATTCTAGCTCATTAAAATTTCAAAGACTTAAAATTTTAGAGACTTAAAATTTTAAGTTGGATCTCGTGCATCAAGGAAAAGAACGGGGGGTTGAGAGAAATACTATAGAAACTGTAAGACAAAAACACTGTTAGACAGAAAGTAATAGAAAGCTCAAAGCATTGCACAATGTCTGTTGTGACAGAAAACATTTTCAGGGACTTGCACCCCTCATCAGTGTGTTTAGGTAATGTGGCCAGGCAGCCGAAGCTACAAAGGCAAGGGAATAAGCATGCAAGTACATGAATAAATAGTGTCCCAACTTCAAGAATTGGAAACTCCCACTTATTAAAATTTGAGCAGACCCCATTCGTCAAAGGCGAAATGGGGGTGGGATGATGTACTGACAAAACTATTACAGACAGTATTTCAAAGGCGAACATGAAACATTCAAAAAATCGGATCTAGATGGTAGAGCCAAAGGGTGTTTAAAGGAACCATCATGTTTGAATGGTGGACATGAGGGGTCCAACACCAGAGAATTTCATGTACGGAGATGTCCGGTTGAAAATAGCAACAAACAAAGATCTTCAACAGCAATGGAGAAATGATATGCAACACCGTCGAAAAAGAAAAATATCCATAGGTTGTGAAGAAGCTGAAGAAAAAAACTGAAGAAGAAACCAGAACTAAGAAGAACAACGTAAGTAGGGCGGTTTTCGAAATACAGATCAAAGAGAAACATGTTGTGGTTCGCATAATCCTACAATGTGATCAAAACCCGTGGAGAACCTACAAAAGGATTAAAACCTAACCAAAAATAGAAAGATATGATAGTGGTTAGAATCCAAAGGACAGCGAAAGATGCTGTCAGGCAAGGCTCTGCAATTCCAAGGCAACGAGATAGAGAGAAAAATTTCAGGGACTTAAAATTTTAAGTTGGATCTTGTGCGTCAAGGAAAAGAATGGGGGCCTGAGAGAAATACTACAGAAACTGTAAAAAAAAAACACTATTAGATAGAAAGTAATAGAAAGCTCAAAGCATTGCACAACGTCTATTGTGAAACAAAACATTTTTGGGGACTTGCACCCCTCATCAGTGTGTTTAGGCAATGCAGACAGGCATCTGAAGCTGCAAAGGCAAGGGAATGAGCATGCGAGTACATGAATAAATAGTGTCCCAACTTCAAAAATTTGAAACTCCCACTCATTAAGATTTGAGTTGATCCCACTCGTCAAAGGCAAAATGGGGGTGGGATGATGTACTGACAAAACTATTACAGACTTAAAATTTTAGGGACTTAATATTATAAGTTGGAACTCATGCGTCAAGGAAAAGAGTGGGGGGTTGAGAGAAATACTGCAAAAACTATAAAATAGAAAACATTGTTAGATAAAAAGTAATAGAAAGCTCAAAGCATTGCACAATGTCTGTTGTGACACAAAAATTTTTTGGGAACCTGCACCCCTCATCAGTGTGTTTAGACAATGCGGCCAGGCAGTCGAAGCTGTAAAGGCAAGGGAATGAGCATGCCAGTACATGTAAAAATAGTGTCCCAACTTCAAAAATTTGAAACTCCCACTCATTAAAATTTGAGCGGACCCCATTCGTCAAAGGTAAAATGGGGGTGGGATGATGTACTGACAAAACTACTACAAATAGTATTTCAAAGACGAACATGAAACATTCAACAAATTGAATCAAGATGGCAGAGCCGAAGGGTGTACAGGGATTACGGGAAGCCTCATGTTTGAATGGTAGACATGAGGGGTTTGACAATAGAGAATGTCATGTACGCAGATGTCTAGCTGAAAATAGCAACGAACAAAAATCTTCAACGACAACGGAGAGATGATCTGTAATGCCGCGGGAGAAGAAACAACCAGAGGTTGTGAAGAAGTTGAAGAAAACAACTTTAGAAGAAACCACAACCAAGAGGACCAACATAAGTAGGGCAGTTGTCAAAACATGGATCAAAAAAGAAACATGTTATGGTCTGCATAATCCTACAACGCGATCAGAACCCGTGAAGAACCTGCAAAAGGATTAAAACCTAACCAAAAATAGAAAGGTATGAAAGTGGTTAGAATCCAAAGGACAATGAAAGACACTATCAGGAAAGGCTCTACAATTCCAAGACAACAAGATAGAGAGAAAAAATTTCAGGGACTTAAAATTTTAAGTTAGATCTTGTGCATCAAAAAAAGAACGGGGGGATGAGAGAAATACTACAGAAACTGTAAAACAGAAAACACTGTTAGGCAAAAAGTAATAAAAATCTCAAAGAATTGCACAATGTTTGTTGTGACAAAAAATGTTTTTGGGGACTTGCACCCCTCATCAGTGTGTTTAGGAAATGGAGCTAGGCAGCCGAAGTTGCAAAGGCAAGGGAATGAGACTTAAATTTTTAGAGACCTAAACTTTTAAGTTGGATCTTGTGCGTCAAGGAAAAGAATAGGGGGCTGACAGAAATACTACAGAAACTGTAAAATAGAAACACTGTTAGACAAAAAGTAATAGAAGGCTCAGAGCATTGCACAACGTCTGTTGTGACACAAAATGTTTTCAGGGACTTGCACCCCTCATTAATATGTTTAGGCAATGTGGCCAGGCAGTCGAAGTTGTAAAGGCAAGGGAATGAGCATGCTAGTACATTTATAAATAGTTTCCAAACTTCAGAAATTTGAAACTCCCACTAATTAAAATTGAAGTGGATCCCGCTCGTTAATGGAAAGATAGGGGTGGGACAATGTACTGACAAAAACTATTACAAAGTAGTATTTCAAAGGCAAACATGAAACATTCAACAGATTGGATCTAAAGGCATAGTCGAATGGTGTAAAGGGTTTAGGGGAACCCTCATGTTTGAATGGTGGACATGAGGGGTTCGACACTAGAGAATGTCATGCACGCAGAAGTTCGGCTGAAAAATAGCAACGAATAAGATCTTCAACAGCAATGGAATGACAAGCTGCAACGACACTGGAGAAGAAACAACCAGAGGTTGTGAAGAAGGTAAAGAAAGCAGCTTTAGAAGAAACCACAACCAAGAAGACCAACGTAAGTAGGGCGGTTGTCAAAAAAAGGATCAAAGAGAAACATGTTGTGGTCCGCATAATCCTGCAACGCGATCAGAACTCGTGGAGAACCTGCAAAAGGATTAAAACATAACAAAAAATAGAATAATATGAAAATGGTTAGAATCCAAAGAATAGCGAAAGACACTATCAAGAAAGGCTCTACAATTCCAAGGAAATGAGATAGAGAGAAATTTTTAGAG
This sequence comes from Gnetum montanum, assembly GCA_015680685.1. Classification (NCBI taxonomy): domain Eukaryota; kingdom Viridiplantae; phylum Streptophyta; class Gnetopsida; order Gnetales; family Gnetaceae; genus Gnetum; species Gnetum montanum. Next base: position 61,188 of record MNCI01015097.1, read on the forward strand.
ACTTAAAATTTTAAGTTGGATCTTGTGCGTCAAGGAAAAGAATGGGGGGCTGAGAGAAATACTACAGAAATTGTAAAACAGAAACACGATTAAATAGAAAGTAATAGAAAGCTCAGAGTATTGCACAATGTCTATTGTGAAACAAAATGTTTTTGGGGACTTGCACCCCTCATCAGTGTGTTTAGGCGATGTGGCCAGGTAGCCAAAGTTGCAAAGGCAAGGAAATGAGCATGCCAGTACATGTATAAATAGTGTCCCAACTTCAAAAATTGAAACTCCTGCTCATTAAAATTTGAGCAGACCCCACTCGTCAAAGGCAAGATATGGGTGTGAAAATGTACTAACAAAAACTATTACAAAGCAGTATTTCAAAGGTGAACATGAAAGATTCAATAGATCAAATCTAAAGGCAGAGCCGAAGGGTGCAAAGGGTTTAGGGTCTTCAAAATTTTAAGGGACTTATAATTTTAAGTTGGATCTCATGCGTGAAGGAAAAGAACGGGGGACTAAGCGAAATACTGCAGAAAGTGTAAAATAGAAAACTATTAGATAGAAAGTAATAGAAAGCTCAAGCATTGCACAACGTCTGTTGTGACACAAAACGTTTTCGGGGAATTGCACCCCTCATCAGTATGTTTAAGCAATGCAACCAAGTAGTTGAAGCTGCAAAGGAAAGGGAATGAGCATGCTAGTACATGTATAAATAGTGTCCCAAATTCAAAAATTTGAGAAATTTTAGGAAATAGATCTCGTACGTCAAGTAAAAGAATGGGGAGGCTGAGCGAAATACTGCAAAAACTGTAAAATAGAAAAACTATTAGACAGAAAGTAATAGAAGCTCAAAGCATTGCAGAATGTCTGTTGTGACACAAAATGTTTTTGGGGACTTTCACCCCTCATCAGTGTGTTAAGGTAATGCGACCAAGTAGTGGAAGCTACAAAGGCAAGGGAAATTTTAGAAACTTTAGAAATTTTAGAAACTTGATCTTGTGCATCAAGGAAAAGAACGAGGAGGTTGAGAGAAATACTGTAGAAACTATAAAATAGAAACAATGTTAAATAGAAAGTGATAGAAAGGTCAAAGCATTGCACAATGTCTGTTGTGACACAAAACGTTTTTGGGGACTTTCACCCCTCATCAGTTTGTTTAGGTAATGTAGCCAGGTAGCCGAAGCTACAAAGGTAAGGGAATGAGCATGCTAGTACATATATAAATAGTGTCCCAGCTTCCAAAATTTGAAACTCCCACTCATTAAAATTTGAGCAGACCCCATTTGTCAAAGGCGAGACGGGGATGGGACGATGTACTAACATAACTATTACAAACAATATTTGAAAGGAAAACATGAAACATTTAACAAATTGGATCTAGATGGCAAAGTAGAAGGGTGTTTAGGGTTTAGGGGAATCCTCATGTTTGAATGGTGGACATAAGGGGTCCAACACCAAAGAATTTCACATACACAGATGTCCGGCTGAAAACAACAATGAATGAAGATCTCCAATAGCAATGGAAAGACGATCTACAATGTTGTCAAAGAAGAAACAGCTAGAGGTTGTGATGAAGCTGAAGAAAATAGCTTTAGAAGAAACCACAACCAATAGGGCCAACATAAATAGGGCAGTTGTCAAAACACGGATAAAAAAGAAACATGTTGTGGTTCGCATAATCCTGCAATATGATCAGAACCCATGGAGAACCTGCAAAAGGATTAAAACCTAACCAAAAATAGAAAGATCTAAAAATAGTTAGAATCCAGAGGACAACGAAAGACGCTATTAGGCAAGGATCTGCAATTCCAAGGCAATGAGATAGAGAGAAAAATATTAGAAATTTTAGAAATTTGATCTCGTGCGTCAAGGAAAAGAACGGGGAGGCTGAGAGAAATACTATAGAAACTGTAAAACAAAAAATTGTTAAACAGAAAGTAATAGAAAGCTGAAAGCATTGCACAACATCTGTTGTGACACAAAACATTTTCGGGGACTTTCATCCCTCATCAGTGTGTTTAGGCAATGTGGATAGATAGATGAAGCTGCAAAGGCAAGGGAATGAGCATGCCAGTACATATATAAATAGTGTCACAACTTCCAAAATTTGAATTTTTCGAAATTTGATCTTGTGCATCAAGGAAAAGAATGGGGAGGCTGAGAGAAATACTATAGAAACTATAAAATAGAAACAATGTTAAAAAGAAAGTAATAGAAAGCTCAAAGCATTGCACAATGTCTTTTGTGACACAAAACATTTTCGGGAACTTTCACCCCTCATTAGTATGTTTAGGCAATGCGGCCAGGTAGCCGAAGCTGTAAAGGTAAGGGAATGAGCATGCCAGTACATGTATAAATAGTGTCCCAACTTCAAAAATTTGAAACTCCCACTCATTGAAATTTGAGCGGACCCTACTTGTCAAAGGTGAGATGGGGGTGGGACAATATACTGACAAAACTATTACAAAAGGTATTTCAAAGGCGAACATGAAACATTCAACAAATCAGATCTAGATGGCAAAGCCGAAGGGTGTTTAGGGTTTAGGGGAACCCTCATGTTTGAATGGTGGACATGAGGGGTCTGACACCAGAGAATGTCATGTATGCAGATGTTCAGCTGAAAACAGCAATGAACAAAGATCTTCAATAGCAACGGAGAAACGATTTGCAACGCTATCGAAGAAGAAACAGCTAGAGGTTGTGGTGAAGCTGAAGAAAATAGCTTTAGAAGAAACCACAATCAAGAGGACCAACATAAGCAGGGCAGTTTTCAAAACACAGATCAAAAAGAAACATGTTGTGGTCCACATAATCCTGCAATACGATCAGAACCCATGAAGAATCTAAAAAAGGATTAAAATCTAACAAAAAACAGAAAGATCTGAAAATGGTTAGAATCCAAAGGACAGCGAAAGACGCTGTCAGGCGAGGCTCTACAATTCCAAGGCAACAAGATAGAGAGAAAAACATTAGAAATTTTAGAAATTTGATCTCGTCTATCAAGGAAAAGAACATGGAGGCTGGGAGAGATATTGTAGAAATTGTAAAATCGAAACACTGTTAAACAGAAAGTAATAGAAAGCTCAAAGCATTGCACTATGTCTGTTGTGACACAAAATGTTTTTGAGGACTTTCACCCCTCATGAGTGTGTTTAGGCAATGCAGCCAGGCAGCCGAAGCTGCAAAGGTAAGGAAATTTTAGGAATTTTAGGAAATAGATTTTGTGCATTAAGGAAAAGAACAAGGAGGCTGAGCAAAATACTGCAGAAATTGTATAATAGGATAATTGTTAGACAGAAAGTAATAGAAGCTCAAAGCATTGCACAATGTCTGTTGTGACACAAAAAATTTTCGGGGAATTTCACCCCTCATGAGTGTGTTAAGGTAATACGGCTAAGTAGCTGAAGCTGTAAAGCTAAGGGAATGAGCATGCCAGTACATGTATAAATAGGGTCCCAACTTCAAAATTTAAAACTCTTACTTATTAAAATTTTAGTGGACCCCACTTGTCAAAGGCGAGATAGGGGTGGGAAAATGTACTGACAAAACTATTACAAAGCAGTATTTCAATGGTGAACATGAAACATTCAAAAAATCGGATCTATTGGCAGAGCTGAAGGGTGTTTAGGGTTTAGGGGAACCCTCATGTTTGAATGGTGGACGTGAGGGGTCCAACACTAGAGAATGGCATGCACACAGAAGTTCGGCTGAAAACAGCAACGAACAAGATCTTCAACAGTAACGGAGCGACGAGCTGCAACGATGCTGGAGAAGAAACAACCAGAGGTTGTGATGAAGCCGAAGAAAAAAGCTTCAGAAGAAACCACAACCAAGAAGACCAACATAAGCAGGGCGGTTTTCAAAACACGGATAAAAAAGAAACATGTTGTGGTCTGCATAATCCTGCAACTTGATCAAAAACCGTGGAGAACCTGCAAAAGGATTAAAACCTAACCAAAAACAAAAAAATCTGAAAATGGTTAGAATCCAAAAAATAGTGAAAGACGTTGTCAAGCAAGGTTTTGCAATTCCAAGGTAACAAGATAGAGAGAAAATTTTAGAAATTTTAGGAAATAGATCTCGTGCGTCAAGGAAAAGAATGGGGAGGCTGAGCGAACTACTGTAGAAACTGTAAACTAGGAAAACTATTAGACAGAAAGTAATAGAAGATCAAAGAATTGCACAACGTCTGTTGTGACACAAAATTTTTTCAAGGACTTTCACCCCTCATCAGTGTGTTAAGGCAATGTGGCCAAGTAGCCGAAGCTGCAAAGGTAAGGGAATGAGCATTCTAGTACATGTATAAATAGGGTCCCAACCTCAAAATTTGAAACTCTCACTCATTAAAATTTGAAAGTCCTGCTCATTAAAATTTGAGACTTCCGCTCATTAAAATTTGAAAATCCCGTTCATTAAAATTTGAAACTCCTGCTCATTAAAATTTGAAACTCCCACTCATTAAAATTTGAAATTCCTGCTCATTAAAATTTGAAACTCCTACTCATTAAAATTTGAAACTCCTATTCATTAAAATTTGAGACTCCTGCTCATTAAAATTTTTGACTCCTGCTAATTAAAAATTGAGACTCCCGCTCATTAAAATTTGAGCTCTCACTCATTAAAATTTGAAACTCCCGCTCATTAAAATTTTAGACTCCTGCTCATTAAAACTTGAAACTCTTGCTCATTAAAATTTTAAACTCTCGCTCATTAAAATTTGAGACTGTGGCTAATTAAAATTTGAGACTCTCGCTCATTAAAATTTGAAACTCCTACTCATTAAAATTTGAAATTGCCACTCATTAAAATTTGAGACTCCTACTCATTAAAATTTGAAACTCTTTCTCATTAAAATTTGAAACTCTAGCTCATTAGAATTTGAGATTCTTGCTCATTAAAATTTGAAATTCCCGCTCATTAAAATTTGAAACTCCCGCTCATTAAAATTTGAGCCTTCTGCTCATTAAAATTTAAAACTCCCGCTCATTAAAATTTGAGACTCCTGCTCATTAAAATTTGAGACTCAGCTCATTAAAATTTGAGACTCCTTCTCATTAAAATTTGAAACTCCTTCTCATTAAAATTTGAAACTCTTGCTCATTAAAATTTGAGACTCTCGCTCATTAAAATTTGAAACTCCTACTCATTAAAATTTGAAACTCCTGCTCATTAAAATTTGAGCCTCCTACTCATTAAAATTTGAGACTCCCACTCATTAAAATTTGAGACTCCCACTCATTAAAATTTGAAACTCCTGCTCATTAAAATATGAGACTCTTGCTCATTAAAATTTGAAACTCTCATTCATTAAAATTTGAAAATCACGCTCATTAAAATTTGAAACTCTCGCTCATTAAAATTTGAGACTCTCGCTCATTAAAATTTGAAACTCCCGCTCATTAAAACTTTAGAGACTTAAAATTTTAAGTTGGATCTCGTGCATGAAGGAAAAGAATGGGGGGCTAAGAGAAATACTACAGAACCTGTAAAAAAAAAACATTGTTAGACACAAAGTGATAGAAAGCTCAAAGCATTGCACAACGTCTGTTATGACACAAAATGTTTTCGGGGACTTGCACCTCTCATTAGTGTATTGAGGCAATGCGGCCAGGCAGCCGAAGCTGCAAAGGCAAGGGAATGAGCATGCGAGTACATGAATAAATAGTGTCCCAACTTCAAAAATTTGAAACTCCCGCTCATTAAAATTTGAGTGGACCCCATTCATCAAAGGCGAAATGGGGGTGGGACAATGTACTGACAAAACTATTACAAATAGTATTTCAAAGGTGAACATGAAACATTCAACAAATTGGATCTAGATGGCAGAGCCGAAGGGTGTTTAGGGAAATCCTCATGTTTGAATGGTGGACATGAGGGGTCCGACACCAGAGAATGTCATGTACGTAGATGTCTGGTTGAAAACAGCAATGAACAAAGATCTTTAACAACCATGGAGAAATGATTTGCAATGTCACTAAAGAAGAAACAACAAGAGGTTGTGAAGAAGCTAAAGAAAACAGCTCAAGAAGAAATGACAACCAAGAAGACCAACATAAGCAGGGCGGTTGTCAAAACACGGATCAAAGAGAAACATGTTGTGGTCTGCATAGTCCTGCAACATGATCAGAACCTGTGGAGAACCTGCAAAAGGATTAAAACCTGACCAAAAATAGAAAGATCTAAAAATGGTTAGAATCCAAAGGAGAACAAAATACATTGTAGGACAAGGCTCTACAATTCCAAGGCAATGAGATAGAGAGAAACATTTTAGAGACTTAAAATATTAAGTTGGATCTCATGTGTCAAGGAAAAGAATGGGGGGCTGAGAGAAATATTGCAAAAAATGTAAAAAAAAACACTATTAGAAAGAAAGTAATAGAAAGCTCAAAGCATTGCACAACGTCTTTTGTAACACAAAATGTTTTTGGGGACTTGCACCCCTGATCAGTGTGTTTAGGCAATGTGGCCAGGCAATTGAAGCTACAAAGGCAAGGGAATGAGCATGCAAGTACATGAATAAATAGTGTCCCAACTTCAAAAATTTGAAACTCCCGCTCATTAAAATTTGAGACTCCCGCTCATTAAAATTTGAAACTCCCGCTCATTAAAATATAAAACATAAAACAAGGGTTTAGAAAATATCACAAAATAAAATGATTTTACACTATTTCCATCCCATAACATTGTACAATGAACCACCATAGCATAATTTATTGAAAGGCGAAGGAAACGGTGGGATTTTCTCTTGCATGTCTGCGATAGTGAGAGGATGATCCAAAGTCCACTCTTTATCTAGCCATTCGAGTCTTTTACACTTGGAGAAGAATTCGACATAGCGAGTAGGGTAATGTGGAATTTCAAGTTCTAGCTGTCCCATAGCACTAGCGCATACATTGTTAATAGAGGTAAACTCCTTTATGGCCATTTCGTCCATAGAAAATGTATCTGTATCACCCTGGAGACCTTCCTTATTGATGAAAAACCTACATCACAGAATGTAAATTTTTTTTTACACTGGACACAAATTCAGACAAATGGTTAGCATATCATGATGCCGTGGAAACACTTACCCACTTGCATAATACACAATCCTAGGTGGATTCTGGAAGAAGGTCGTAAGATGATGAGCCACGAATAGAGTGTTGTAGGCATGATAACAATTAAACCTAGGCATATCTCAGATATAAGACAAATGCCTCAAACCCCTGGCACTCTGTTCATGGTCTTAAACCTGCACGGTTTTGATTAAGCCATCCACCAGAAATGTCAAGATGCTTTGTGTTGATCCAACTATGAGCGTCTCTAGAATGGTAGCGGCTATCTCGGCTGGTAGATGCGACCAAATAATTACGTTGAAATTATGCAACAAAAACTACGAAAACTCCTGTGCACCTCTTCAGAACCAAACCACTTCCTCCTTTACATGAGCATGAGGAGGAGGAACATTGGCCATGAGAACATATAAATAATACAAAATGCCCACAATGTCCAAGATGATCAGGATGGGCTTTAGCGTAATCCTTGACAATGAAATATACTTCTATTAGAAACAACAATGTAGACATACTAACGACGTAAGAGCAGAAAAAAAAGGAGAGGCGCATAAAAATTAATTACGCAACACTAGAGTTTCCGTTACCTTGACTCCCAGGAAATTGCAGGTTATGCTAGAAATGCATTACGAAAATCACCCAAACCCTTGTGACAATGCAAGGTCTGTCCCTGACAATGGTGCTAAAAGTGACATTGCATATTACCCTAGCTTCACATGCAACCATTATGGGTGAGACGACAGAATCCTATTTATACTACATAAGGGTATAGTACTTGGACTTCTCTAGTTATGCATTGTGTTCATACAATATTGCCCAAGATTTCCCTAACTCTTGCGACTACACAAGGTATGTCCTCGACAACAGCGATAACGATAATAGTACAAACTACGATAGCTTAGCCCACGTGACTAGGTATCAACGTCCGCCATAATACACATTCTTGAAATAGGTACAATTGCGATGCCATAACAACAAAAATAACAATCATGTAGGAAGGTAAAAGGCCACTTACTGAGCGAGTGGAGCAGCCTCCCACATTTCGACCCTGGCCTTTGAAACCCGTTGCAAACTCTCTTGCACTTCATCAATCTTCACCAATTTGACATGTTTGGATTTAATCTTCGGCATCATGGTCATGATTGAACAACCTTCACAAAATCATTTGCTTACGCCTTACTTCTGCTTTCCTTCTACTATAGCCTAATTCAAATTCACAATGTCTCCAGTCTGCTTTGAGGAGAAATCATTGACTTATAAATGGATTGATTAAAACCAACTGTTCCCATGTCCGACCAATGTAAAATTTTTCGGAAGTGTAGGTATGGTAGTTTGACATGAAGCGTGAAGATCGCAACATTAATCTCATAGATATCATATAGATTATGGTCCGAAAAGACCCTAAACTAACGCGTAGCCCATCGTTTCGTAATCCGGTCGCATTAACTACGGTCTGCACAAAATTTTAAATTAGCTATCTCGACATGCTAGATGCGCCACGTTACACTCCTCATCATAGTTCACAGAAGTCTTACACTAACATATAGGAAATCAAGCTTACTACTTTCTCACAAACCACACATATGGTATTGGTCCACTAGGACCTCAAACTGACAGCTCTTTAACATGTACCACTAAAACAAGAAAACCTTCTATCATTTCAACAGATCGACAAAAAAAATGTAACAACCTCCATTTTTGGTGATTTTGCAGGTCAATTCACAAATGTACGCAGCTTTACTCGCACCCTTAGCCTTAACAGGCCCATATGGGGAAATTATTAGATAGCTCAATCACGCACTGATAGGAACTGATGCTTCCCTTTGTGATACAATCATAGCAACATCGAAAGTATCCCTAGATTGGCCAGAACATTTCGCCTAAACCCTAGACCTAGAAGCTGGTGATGTGACTAAGAATTCCCTCACTAAGGTCCCTGTGGTTACGCACAAAGGAGGAAGTAAAACTCTGAAAGTTAGTTCTCTCCTTGACCAACAAACGTAGAGCGATATATCTCGTGTGCTCCAAGATAACATTATGGTGTTCGCATGGTCATATGAAGATATGTCGGGTTTAGACCCAAGGCTAATATAGCACAACATAGTTTTAGACCCACATATCAAAGAAGTTAAACAAAAAGCATGGAAGATTAAGCCTAAAATCATGCTAGTTGTGCATGATGAAATCACTAAGCTATATTAGGCTGGTTTCATTCATGTAGTCGATTATTCGGACTAAGTGTCGAACATCATAGTTGTCTCTAAGAAAATGGGAGGAATACGCATCTGTATAGAATTCCATGATCTGAACAAGGCCATGATTAAATACAACTTCCCATTACTGAGTATCAACCAACTTATCGATACAACAGCTGGCCATGTGTTACTATCCTTTATGGATGGGTTTTCGAGCTATAATCAAATTCGTATCAACCCAGAACACCAACTGACTATGACTTTCATGACCCCTTGGGGAACTTTCTGTTACACCATGATGTTTTTCGGGTTAAAAAATGCTAGAGCAACTTATCAATGTGCCATGACATACATCTTTAGTGATTACCTCTTAGAGAGATTGAATGACTACATAGACGACATAGCTCTCAAATCTAAGAAGTCGGAGGATCACCTAGAAGACCTAGAGTTGATCCTTAAACGATGTCTCAGGTACAACCTATGGCTCAACCCAAAAAAATATGTATTCGGAGTCAAAACCGAGTGCATGTTGGGGTTTTTAGTATCAGAAACTAGCATCCAAGTCGACCCCGACAAGGTTAAAGCCATCATTAATCTAGCACCACCTACAAACCTCAAAGAACTACTTAGGTTGTAGGGTAGGTTGCAGTTTATCAGGAGGTTCATATCGAAATTAATGGACAAGTTACACCCCATGCAACATCTACTCAAGAAAGGGGTTAACTTTGAATGGACCAAGAACTGCCAACGTGCATTTGAAAATTTGAAGAGAGAGCTATTACATTTGCCAACGATTTTCTAGCGACAAAGGGATCAACCTTTCTACATATACCTGGCAAGCTTAGAGGTGTCTATAGCTACATTGTTGGGCCAAAGAAGGGACAATGGGTCAGAATTTCCTATCTACTACGTAAGTCATGGTCTATTTATGTATGAAACATGGTACAATGAAGTAGAGTGTAACTATTTAGCATTGGTGTTTGCACTTAAGAAATGTAGGCACTATCTTTTCCGTAGCCAACTCAATATAATCTGTAAAAACAACATTTTGTGGGCCATCACAAACAATTTATACGAAAGTAGTAGGATAGCCTGCTGGAAAGCCATCACAGTAGAATTCGACTTGCACTACGTTGGCCAATCTTCCACAAAAGGCCAAGCGATAGCTGACCAACTTACAACATCATCGGTTAACGATGAAGCTGTGATAGAACCCGAGTTTCCTGATGAAAAGATACATAGTTTAAGCTCTGTAACGACAGGACTTGAAGTGACTTAATACTTCGATGGAGCTTCAACTACCAGAGGAGGCAGTGCTACCACTGTTATTATGCTCTCCCCTGAGGATGTTCGTCCATTGGCTTACTGCCTGGCATTTCCTTGTATGAACAATGTGGCAGAGTACTAGGGACTCCTTAGGGCATTGTTAACATCCAGGGAACTCAACGTTCAACACTTGGCAATCTGAGGTGATTTGATGCTCGTGATCAATCAAATCACAAGGGTCTATGCCTGCAAAGCTATGCATTTGCAGCCCTATTGCGATATGGCTAAAGATCTCTTAAAATAATTCATGACAACTAATGTCCAACACGTGCTACGTAATGAGAAAACTGTAGCCAATGCACTAGCCACACTGGCTTTAAACGTGCCACCACATTTGTTTGCCACATGGCCTGCTTTAATGATGGAATGTATAGACCTTGTCATTCAAGTGACACAAATTTCTTCTCTCAGCACAGGTGGAATGCCAAAATGGTATGATAACATTAAAGCCTACCTTTTGCATGGTGAACCACCGCACAAGTTAACACCTGCAGAAAAAGATGCAATCTGCAAGCGTGCCTGGCAATATGTCATCATTGGAGACAATACTCTTTGTAGACACTCTTTTGATGAAGTATTGCTAACCTATTTTAATAATGACCAAGCACAACAAATAGTTAGCGAAGTCCATGAAGGACTATTTGGGGGACATATAGCCCCATAAGCCATGGCCGCTAAAATCAGACTCCTGGGGTATTATTGGCTATACATGGAACGAGACTGCCTTACCAAGGTTAAGACATGTGACACATGCCAATGTTATGCAAATCTAATAGATATGTCACCAACTGAATTGCATGCTACATAGATCACTTGGCCATTCCAACGATGGGGACTAGACATCATAGGTCCCATCACGCCTAAGTCTTCCGCAGGACATAGCTTCATCATCACCGTCACCGACTATTTCACGAAGTCGGTCGAAGCTATTCCCCTACGAAAGATTACATCTTAATAGGTTTGCCATTTTATCTTGGACAATATAGTAGCTAGGTTTGGGCTTCCCATGACTATTGTGATCGACAATGGGCCACAATTTAGTAGTGCTGAAACCAAATCTTTCTACAGTAACCTTGGTATTAGGCAATCCTTTTCTTCACCTTATTACCCACAAGAAAATGGTCAAGTAGAGGCAAAAAACAAGGTGATCATCAACTTACTAAAGAAAATGCTTAGCAGCAACAAAAAATGATGGCATGAAAAAATCCTTTATGTGCTATGGGACTATCGTACGACATGCAATCGTACGACATGCAGAACAGCTACCAATAGGACACCCTATAGCCTAGTCTACGGATATGATGCAGTGTTACCCTTAGAACTAGAGGTCCCCTCATTGCGAATGGTCCTCTCCATGGTTATAAATGAGACTTAATACAACAAGTCCAGGATCATAGATTTAGACTTAGTAGAGGAGAAATGCATCTAGATGCTTGACAACATTGAAAGGTGTCAAGATAGAAAAAAATAGAAGAATCATCACAACCTGCATTAGTGATCGATCAAAATAGGAGACTTGGTTCTCAAAGCCATTCGTGAACCAGAAGGAAAATTCTCTGCAAGCTGGGAAGGCTGTTTCCTAGTTGTCAACACATACGGCAATGGAGCATTCAGGCTAGTAGACATCAACGACAATGAACACCTGAACCTGGTGAATCATATTTATCTAAAGAAGTACCACATCTAGATGTTGAATCAGCTCAAATGCAAGGTAAAAAATGCCTACTACGACATAAAACTAGAAATGTTGTACATATTCGCTATGACGTAAAACTAGCATTTCTTGCACGCGTCCTCCACGACGCTAAACTGGCAAAGTTTTTGACCGTCCACCATGATGTGAAACTGGCAAGGTAAGCATCTGTCTACTAAGATGTTAAACTAGCACAGACTTTTCCTTGGGTTACGACACAAAACTAACACCCACAACATGGTCTACTGGGACCATAAACCAGCTATTTCGTCGTCCGCTACGATGTAAAACTAGCAGGCTTCAGTCTACCCAGACTTTAAACTAGGACCACGGTCTGTTGAGACTTAAAACCAACAAAAACAACCAACCAGGACTTAAAATTGGAATCTACCAGCAGGTAGTCCATGAAGTAAGTGAGCATGATCATTCTTGCACCACATCCCTAGCAGATAGATCGAATAGGGCATTGGAACAGATGCAACGTCACTACCCCACCAGCATCCTACTGATTCCTCGGATATGTTGAAAGGCATACTACTGACCCCTCAGAGATGTTGCTACGACAGCCACTCTATAGTTACAATTGTTGGGGTCAAATTTGCTGCTTGGGACCCCAAAGAAACTATGGTCATCCATAGCCTCAGTGGCCTCCACCTATCGCCGCCATCAGACTCTGGCTTAGCAGATTCATCTGACTGGTTCTTTGCCCAGTTGTTTGAGCAAGATGAATATGCCTATCGACGATGACTTCATGAATCGCGGCATCAACAAAGGGACCCTGGCTTCTTGCTACAGTCCCTTCTCTATGGCATGCACTCTCCTTTTCACTTTGGGCACCACTTGTCTCAACAGCCTCCCTAGCGATTAGGAAGATTTCTTTTGCTCTTTGTTCTCTGTTATGTTTTGCAGGTTACTTGCTACGATGGTGTTGATCAAGAATGCATTCACTATTAGGTGAGGTGTCATGGCATTTTCAGGTGGCTGCTCAAACTAGCCTGACTACTTGGGAGTGCAAACCCTATCTTTCCCTCCATCATACACCTTACTTCACTTTCTCCTTCCCTTATCCTTACAACCACCTTTACCCTCTTCTTTTGTTTGTACAGGATGTGAGCATATAGTCAATTCTTTTGCACCATCATGTCCATGAAGTAGCGTAACGCAACTCACCTCATGGAATGTAAGTTGCACCCAACAAAAAAATGGGCAAAGCTAGGAAAAATGGATGTAAAACAACTCATCCAGGCCATATGGGCATAACAAAACTCATCCATGCAAGCCCTTTATATGTAGTATAGTAGCATAACCTCTCGAGAATACACCCATGAAAAGACGCCTAATAACTTGTTTGTGAAAGTTTCCTATTCACATGCTTGAGTCTTCACCGAACCTCCCTTCTCTCACTTCTTTAAGATCCCTCCTATCCTCCTCCTCCCTCCTTCACACTTCTAGGTTTGACAGAGCGACATCTGAGCAGTTGTCAACGGATGCTGTTGGTGTCTTTACCTCTTTGGTGTTTCGTATTCTTTGTCGACATCTTTCGGGTAAGCCCTCTAAACATCAACAAAGAGAGGCCATTGAAACACCATGAAATTTTGAGGCCTCAATGGTTTAGCAAAATCTTGCCACTCAGGCAAGGATTTGCGACAAGTCTCAACTCAGCAAGTTCCCTTTTGGCTAAGGACCTATTACGCCACACTATGCAGCGCAGCGTAATAGACTCTAGATGACAAAATAAGACAAGGGGTGCGCAATGGCAAGCCTTCAACTTTGCAAGTTGGCTATGTTTCAAAAATTTTAACTTTTAGCATATTACCCTGCATTACGCAATGCAGTGTAATGTAGCGTAACACAGCGTAATGCAAGAAGATAGTCCATCTAGTCGCAACAACGGAGATAGAAAAATTTGAGATCTCAATGGTTCAGCAAAAGCTCGAGGCTTAGGCAAAGATCTGCAACATGTCACACATCTCAACAAGTTTTCTTTTTTTGGCTAAGGGCCTATTACACTACATTACGTAGTGTAGTGTAATAAACCCCAGAAAGAATGAATAGAAACAAGGGAAGCGTAGTGACAACACTTCAATTTTTTGCAAGTTCACTATGTTACGCCAAGTTACGATATTCAACGTAATGTACCATAATGCAGCGTAAAGCAAGTAGATGATTGATTTAGTTACAACCATGGAGATAACACAATTTAGGCATTAGTAGTTCTTACATCACAATACACTCTCCAGCGTATTACAACGTAACCGCAGAACAGTTTGTTGCCAAAGCTCTAGCAAGGGTAGATTACGACAGATTATGCTTTAGAGCGTAATGCAGCATAGCACCGAAAGCTTCAAACAAAAACACATCAAGTCAACGACATTTTTTAGGTTCAGGACATGCATCATCTAAGCCGCATTTTTCTCCTGACCCTAACCTTATAAATGCTCTAGTTGATAAGGATTAAGGGGGTTGGCAAAAAAATTTTCTAGATTGGAAAATTTTCTCCATGAGCAATTTTATTTCATTGGCAATTGTTAATAA
>MNCI01015097.1:84639-110129 GCA_015680685.1 Gnetum montanum
AAGGGGAGTAGCTTCTACCCACTTCGTGAAATATTCTGTTGCGGTTATGATGAAACTATGCCCTGCAGAAGATGAGGGTGTTATTGGGCCGATAAGGTCCAATCCCCACTTTTGGAAGGGCCATGTGATTTGTATGCAACTCATTTGGTGGAACATGGATTAGATTACTATGTTTTTGGAATGTATTACATGTTTTGGCCTTGGAAAAACAGTCATACTCCATGTGTGGCCAATAGTAGCCTAAGCGTCTTACTTTTGTTGCCATGGCTTTTAGCGCTATGTGTCCTCCACATAGTCTGTCGTGTACTTGTTCAACGATGGTTTGGGCATCAGCATTACCAACACATGTTAGCAATATGCCTTTGTAGGATCTACAACACAATGTGTTTCCTACTAGTGCGTATTTTCTAGAACGTTTTCGTACTGCATCCTTTTGTGCATTCGTTAGGTGCCATGGTGTTTCGCCCTGTAGAAGGTACTCTTTTATGTCATCATACCATTCTATCGCATGTGTTCTACTGACGGACACTATTGGTAGCATATCAAGGGTATCAGTTAGTGGTTTAGCACAATTGGTTATGGAGCTTGACAATGTATGGAACATGTCAGGCGATATGTTTAATGCTAAGGTGGCTAGTGCATCTGCGATGGTATTATTAGTTCTAGAGACATGTTGCACCTTGATGTTTTCAAATCACTTCATCAAGTGTTTTGCCAGGTCACAATATGGTTGTAAATGTTAGGCTTTACATGTATAAATGTCTGTGACCTAGTTTAAGACCAGTTGCGAGTCTCCTCTGACCACTAGCTATGTGATATCTAAAGCCAGTGCTGCTGCGAGACCTCTAAGGAGACCTTTGTACTTTGCTATGTTATTGGTACAGTGAAAGTTGAAGCCGTAAGCAAAGGGTCTGATCTCCCTGGAGGGGTAGGTGATGACAGTGGTAGCACTTCCCCCTCGAGAGGTGGATGCTTCGTCAAAGTTTAGGACAGCGTCATAGTCATCAGGCACTATGTCTATTGTGCTTATATTCTCATCCAGGAATTTCAGGTCTATTGTTGCTTGATCGTGTGTTGGTGACGCAGCCATTTGATTTGCTATGGCTTGACCCTTAACTGATGATTGTGCTATGTAATGTAGGTCAAACTTAGCTATCATGGCTTTCCATCATGCTATCCGACTCGTCTCGTAAAGGTTCCCTGTGATGGCTTTGAGCATATTATCCTTGCAGATTATGTTAACTTGATTGTGGAAGAGGTAATGTCGCCATTTCTTTAGAGAAAAGACTAAGGCTAAACATGACCTCTCTACATCATTATATTTCTTCTCATGGGCAACTAATGCATGGCTTAAGTAATATACAGGGACTTCAGTTCCATCATTTCTAGAAAAGCATAGATGCGACTGACGAGTCTAAAGTGGCAAGGTAGATGTAAAATGGTTTATCGTTTTGAGGTGGATAAACCGTGGGTAGTCGGGCAAGTATCATTTTAATATTATCGAATCCTTCTTGGCACTGTGAAGTCCATTCAAAACGAACGTTCGTGCACAACAAGTGATTCATAGGTTTTAATTTATCTGTTATTTTTTCTATGAACCTCCTGATGAATTAGAGTCTACCTTGTAGACCTCGAAGTTCAGTAAGGTTGCCAGGTGGTTTTAGGTTTGTTATGGCCTGAACCTTATCAGGGTCTACCCGTATCCCTGCTTTTGAGGCTATGAACCCAAGCATTTTGCCTGTTTTGACTCCAAAGACACATTTCTTTGGATTAAGTCTCAACTCGTATTTTAAACAACGTTTTAACACCAAGTCAAGGTCTTGTACATGTTGTTGTGATGTTTTGGATTTTACAATGATGTCGTCTACGTAATCGTTGAGCGAGTGTAATATGTAATCGCTAAAGATGAATGTCATCGCCCTTTGATACGTGGCCCTAGAGTTTTTGAGACCGAATGGCATCATTGTATAGCAGAAGGTTCCCCATGGTGTCATGAAGGTAGTCCGGAGCTGATGCTCTAGGTTAATACGTATCTGGTTGTATCACGAGAAGCCATCCATAACAGTTAATAAGGTGTGCCTAGCGGTCAAGTCGACAAGTTGATCGATGCTGGGTAGGGAAAAATCATCTTTTATGATTGCGATGTTGAGATCCTGGAAGTCAATGCATAAGTGAATGCTTCTGTTCTTCTTTGGGACAATGACCATGTTGGATACCCATTCGGCGTAATCAACGACTCTAATGAAACCAGCTTGATAAAGTTTGGTGATCTCACTACGAACTGTCAATGCCACCTTGGGTTTAACCTTTCGTACCTTTTGTTTTACGGGTCTCAATTTTGGATCAAGGATGATGTTGTGCTGGACGATTCGGGGATCCAACCCAGGCATGTCTGTGTATGACCAAGCAAATGCCTTTATGTTGTCCCTAAGCACATTTTCTAGGTCTTTGGCCAGTTGAGGTTGTAGTAATGTACTTAATTTTAATATTTTAATTTCCCCATTGGGCATGGCAATGGGGGTTTTGGCCAATGGGTCTTTGGTGATATTTTCGGCTTCTATGTCGAGGGATTTTGTCATACCTTTGTAGTTGTCTATCGTTTGCTGTGTTGAGGCTATGACTGCATCGTCCGTTGATGAACTTGAGTGGATGAGGTTTATGTTGATGTCCCTTGCAATTTTGCCATATGGTCCATCAATGATTAATGGTTTGGTTAAATGCTGGCAATCCATCAGGCTTGCTCCTGTCAATAAACAGAGAGCATAATGAGCTAATGGGTATCGTTCTATGTTCTTTGGCAATTTAAATTATGTGTACATGCTTGATGGTGGATTATCGTCGCACCGGGACGCATGGCAGTTTACGGTCGTATCAGGCTGTAAGTGGTAGTTTAAGGCCGTACCGGGTCATATGCGTAAGGAGTTAGCGTATACACCGAGCGTAAGGAGTTAGCGTAAAGTCTTGATAGCGTAGACTGTCATAGCGTAATCTGTTTTCAGTGCACAGCGTAATCACTTTTTCTTGCACGAGGCGTAGACGATTGTATCAGCGTATACGCTGAAGGCTGTACGGTGTATACGCTGAGGGTTTCTTCAGCGTATAGGCTGAGCATGAATCAGTTCAGTCTTTTTAAATATGGTTCAGCATAGACCTATTTTCCTGTAGACTATTTTTGGCGTAAACTTTTTGTTCAGTGTCTGGCGTAGACTACTTACGTTAACAGCTTCTGAGGCATATACACTGAGGGTTTCTTCAGCATATATGCTGAGTGTAATAGGTTTGGGTGACAGCGTAAACAGTTGGGTGTCAGCGTATATGCCAGGTCAAGCAGCGTATACGTCGAGCGCAAACAAATTTTGATAGCGTATACGCTAGGTTTAGTAGCGTATACGCCGAGCGTAAATAGTTAGGAAATTTTTCTAAGTGTCGGTCTGCGATATGAACTTTGTTTTTTCTTGGTGTCATTTTGATGCATGGCTGATTTTACGATGGCATTCTATTTGCTTGCAGGGATACTAAGCCTTTTCTCCTCATCGTTGAGCTCGTTGGGGTGTTAACATGGTTTGGCCCCATTGAGGTGGATGAGCCTACCCTGGACCTAACTGTGGACCACAATGGGGTCTGGTTCAGAGAAGGTGTGTGTGAATTCCTGCCCTTCATACTGAACAATTTTGAAGTGGTTATCTGGTCGCACCTAAGTGAACTGGTGGCAGAGCATGCTTGAGGCAATGCTGGCAGGAGCCATGGAGGGTGTCGTTGTCTTCATGGAAGACATCGATGAGGGGAAGCTTACGAGTGAGGACGGTTCTTCCTGCGGGCCCAGGTCCACACACCCGTTAGCATGCGTGTGGGCCCGATTATCACGAGGGCAGGACTACCTCAACAACACCTTATTTTTAGCTGTGCGTGTGCACACGCTGTTCCAGAACCTTCCTGGCACAATGTACCATGTGGGCAGGTAGGACCGTTTAAGTTTATTGTTTCTTTTCGCCGTTTGGCATTTGCCTCATTTTTGACATCCGTTCGTTTGTAGGCCTAGCTCGTACTGCTCTAGAGGCATTTATGGTGGGTCCCACCCTTCGTAAAGCTGTATTAGCTCAAAGGAAGGGTGATATCGTCTACTTTCACAAACGGTTCTCTAGAGTGTTGGTAATGTGCCAAGCTCGTGGATGGCTGGATAAAGATTGGTCAGACCATGGGCCAGTCTTCCCTTGTGACTCTGGTTCAGGCAGCACATCCAAGTTCACCACTGACGGTAAATGACAACACTTCCTAGATGTGCTAATGGATTTATTCAATTACCAGGGGTTATATTGATATGATGTTTTCGAATTGTATTCGCAGTTAACGTACCTCCTGGCGGGGACCTTGTCACAATGGGGTGAACCAAGACCACCCTGTCAATGAAGTTCGGGAAGGTCAATAAGGCTTGAAAATGGTTGCGTACCCATGCCTCATCATCCATCGTTCATTGCCTAGACGATGTAGGCCTCATGGAGCCCTTCATGACCCTGAGCCTTGATGTATCAATAGCGGAGATGATCGGGATCGTTGATTCTTTCAATGAGTCTGTCTCCTGCTACAACACCCGGATTAAGGGTGTTAAGATTGTTTTCCATCTGTCAACTGAATTCTTTTCGAACTTATTTGGTGTACTGGCAGATGGTATAAATGTAGCTTTAGACAGGGCTCATAAAGAGCTCCAAACGGTTCATGAATTGGAGAACTGGCTGGGTGTGGCCAAGGATGCCAAGGGGTTCCCAATGCAAGGGAAATCAAAATTCAAGGAGGTGAATGAGCTATACCCCCTATTTAGGGTGTGATTATTCCTGAAATCCTTGTCCCAGGTATGGAGCCTTGGGGTGGAAGCTGTACGCATCATGCGAACTATCCTAGAAACCGGGGCGCACTATAATTGGGACCAATTTTTGTTGTCGAGCCTGCATAAGGAGATAGTGCGATTGCGCTCAAATGTCGAGGCGCAATCCCACTTCACTTTTACCTTTTTTGCCAGTTACCTACGTTGCTTAGTTGAGTTCTTGGTAGTTCACGCAGACAACAAGTATGTTCTATGTGATCAGGGTCAACTATCCCGCCCATGGATCAACGACTTGTTTGAAGTTGCCGAGTCCCAAGACCCTCCTGAGGGAATTGATGAATCCGTGTCTATTATGATAGGGGGATCATCGGGTACATCAATTCACACTCACGGTAGTTTGGGATTAGAGCTAGATGATGTGCCTCTCACTGGGAGAAGAGCTGAGCTGGTTATCAAAGAAACTGTTGGCAAGGCCAAAACAAAGCGCGAGCACTCAACCGAGGAAGCCTCGAACGTGAACGAGCCACGAGTGAAGCACATACGATTCAAGATGGCTGGTAAGTAGACTTTGCCCGCTTATTACTTTATTGTTTTCTTTTTGCTCATAATTTTTTCTTCAATTGCTTACATGTCACCAATACCTTTGGCTTGATTTGAGAAGTGAGGAAGCAGGCATTAGAAACCATTACTGAGGAGGAGGAAACCGACATGGAGCGAAATAATAAGGAGGAAAATGTGGAGAAGGATCAAGGAGGAGGAACGAAAGAGTTGAAGGGAGACACCACAGAAATGGAGCCATTGGATGACCAGGGTGGCATCAACCAATTGTTCCGTAGCTTTCTTCAGGGAAATTTGGACTTAGGCGATCCCCCAAAAGGTGACAAGGAGCACGATATGTTTTCTTTTTATTTTATTTTATGTTATATTACCTCATTAGTTGTCATTTGCATGGTTTTTTTTATTTTCATATTTTCATTTTTTCAGGCGAAGGTAGCGAAACCAGGACGGTGCGGTTGGACGTACCCATGAAAATGATTCCCCCTGAGAGGACCATGGAGGTTAGTTCGTACCGCACCTGTGGGCCATTTACTTGGACAGAAATGCCAAGTAAGATGGATTTTGTGGCTGGAATCATAGAAGAAGTTGTTGAACGAATTCAAGAGGTCCACCCTGAAATAGGTATAAAATTTTTGAATCGTTTGCCATTTTAGAGTTTCACACCCTGTTGTTGTTCTCTTAACATTTGACCTTTTTGTATGCATAGGTGCCAAACTAAGGTGGGACCCTTCTGAGACCATCAGCATAGAGAGTTTACCTACACTCTCCCCAGAAGTGGAGTAGGTGCCAAGACCTATTTATGAAGAGGTGGCGGAAGGTCTTGTGTACAACGCCAAGTCACTGTGGACCTGTAGGCGTTCTGTCGAACAGTTGTGGCTGTAGGTTCAAGCAAAGGAAAAGGAAGTCTCTGAGTTATCAGTTGAACATGACGATCTTAAGGCTCGGTATGAGTTCGCCTCTACTAGACTAAGCGGTGATCGTTCTTGGCGGACCTATGAGGTCACATATACCAGGTATTGGAACCTACTAAATTGTCATGTGTCTCTGACTCGGAGAATGACAGAGCGTAAAGCCCAAATAGATCTCCTGAACCTCAAGTGTCAAGATTGGAAAGCTTTCACTTCCAAGGTACGCAAGTGGGGTTAGGACGAAAAGAACCATAAACATCATTACAAGAAGTCTTTAAAGGAAGTGTCCGTTGAAAAACACTAACTAGAAATGTCTGTGGAGGGTTTGGGTTTGCATTTTGCTTTTGATACCTTCGCTCAAAACACAACTGTTGAGATGGAATTGCCTACAAGGGTGATTACAAATACTTCTGTGGAGGTTTTTGTTGGCGAATTCCCTCTAAAGCGTCCCACTTAGTCAGCTTTTGACAATGGGAAGGCCTTGGCGGATGTTGATCTGGGCCTTGATGGGACGGATTGGACGAGTGTCTCGGAAGAGGAAATCCTCCGTCGGCTGGAATTCAGCTTAGGGGGATCTCCTATGGTAAGCATTTTGTCATTATGAAATTGATTTGCTGAATAATGTTTGAATTTCTTTTTTTTTGTTCTTATATTGATTGTTTCTATTGCATTTTTAGGAACAAGACTATGACGATGTCCAAGAAGCTGGCCCCAGCGGAGAAGGGGCCCAAGATGCCAGTGGGTCCAAAGGGGATGATCCTCCCATCCCAGATGTTTAGTTTATTTTAGTTTTTATCATTTTGTGTTGTGAAACTACTCTGACTCAAATTTTTATGGGAATTGTAAATTGAGATGAACAAAGCTAGTTAACTCTTGTACTTGCATATTATTTTCATGTATGAAAGACATTTTTTGTTGATTTTGAGTTTAATTGTAAACATGACATGACAAAGTAAAATGTTTTGGGTTTTTCTTTATTTTATCTTCTTGAGAGTAATGCACGGATGTGATCATAAATCAAAGTGTAATGATAAATGAAAGAGGAAAACAAAGTATAAGTGTGTGATCTAGTTTAAGGCTATTTCGGGCCACATTTGCACTAGTTTAAGGCCATTTCAGGCCAGATGCGTAGTTTAAGGCCATTTCGGGCCGGATGCGTAGTTTAAGGCCATTTCGGGCCATGTGTGTAGTTTAAGGCCGTTTCGGGCCCCAGTCATGAACAGAGAACATTGTGAATGACATGGGTGGATTTCTGGGTTGACCGACCATTTCTGATAGTGGCTAGTTTTATGTCATTGTGGACATGATAGTTTAACGTCATTCTGGACGGATTGTAGTTTAGCGTCATTTCGGATGGATTGTAGTTTAGCGTCATTTCTGACGGATTTTAGTTTAGCGTCATTTCGGACGGATTGTAGTTTAGCATCATTTCAGACGGATTGTAGTTTAGCGTCATTTCTGATGGATTTTAGTTTAGAGTCATTTCGGATGGATTGTAGTTTAGCGTCATTTCGAACGGATTGTAGTGTTATTATTTTAACATTTTTTTAATTTTTCTTATTTTTACGTGAGGAAGTGTGTCCGCGGGTATGATTCTATATTCAGCATCCCCTTCACCAATTACGTTGAAAGGTAACTCAGCCCAAGGGACGTCTGGTGGAATGGTTCCCGTGTCAGTGTTTTCAGACGTTTCGGTATTTGTTGTAAGTTCTGTGTTAGTTGTTTATGAGTGACGAGGTGTATGTACAATGTCAGGCGTAGCTGTTTCTGTTTTAGGTGGATCTTCGTCTAAGTTTAAAGGATTAGCGCTTACCAGTTGTTGTTCATTTATGTCATTTTGTCTAGGCCCTTCAAGCTTAACCTTTGAGCCTTGGTCCGTGTCCATGTACGATGAAAGGATGGGTGTGGCAGCATCCCCGTGTATGATGATTTCACCACCTTTGTAAGGTAGATGAATCTCTTGATGTATAGGGGATGAGACTGCTTTCAGTTGGGCTAGCCAGGGCCTTCCTAGTATTAGGTTGAATCCTGGCATTTCATCGGCTACTACGAAGTCGACTGACATGGGGAATTGATCCCTTGCTATGAATTCTAAGTTGATTTTACCCTTAACTATCACATGTGACCCGCTAAATGATTTTAGGCATGTCGTTGCAGTTTGTTTGATGAGTTCTGTAAGCCCCATTTGTTCAATGATGGGATATGGTACTACGTTTGTGGCAGCTCCATCATCCACATGGACCCTATGTATTTTGAATTGGTTTACGCGTATTGTTATGAACATAGGGGCCATTGTTATCTCCCCTGTTTCCTTATCCACCTTGATGTTGTCGTTGTGGAAACTTAGTGGTTTGGAAGTCGTCCCTCGGGGTGAGTACATTACCGCATGAATGGACGGTTCATTTGGGGGCAAGTCCTCACTTACCGGGCTCGACATTAACATGTGTACCAAGGCTTCACGATGTGTTTGTGATGTTAAAAATAAGTCATACACGCTTAATGACGTATTCTTTTGTTTGAGTGCCTGCATGACTTGTGTTAGAGCCATTCCTAAGTCTCTACTGTTGGGCGTGTTTTTATCAGTGGTTACTGGGTTCATTGGGCCCAACAGTTTTATTTCATGCTTCATTGGTCTGTCGTTTTTGCTCGTAGCCATTGTTTCATACATATCAGTTTTTTTAGATGGTTTGCCCTTGTGTCCTGTGTTTGGTTGATTGTTAGGTGGCGTCATGGGTACTGCGTTAAGTGGAGTGGATTTAGGTGGCCCTAAGGCTAACCGTTGACGCTCCTTCTCCAAGCGTTCCCGCGTAAGCTTATCGGCTAAGAGTTCTCGCGTGTGGCGTGGAGGTGGAGTTGGTTTTGGGGCCTCAGGTTACCTTGGGATTCATATGATGTACGGAGTCGAGTGGGGTTGCGATTGGACAGTCGGATGTGGTGGAGCAGAAGGTTGGTTGGGCACCCTGACGACGTAAGGACTAGGTTTACTTTGCGTTTGGGAGGTGGAGGGTTGGTAATCATTAGGACCTTCGGGTGTCCTAATCACGTATGGGGTTGGTTTAGATGAACGTTGGACCTCCGTTGTCACGACTGCGGGTGATACTCGGACTACAAAAGGGGCAGGCCGAGTAGGAGGGGTTGGTAGATTTGAGGTAGTGACGGCGGGAGGTACACGCACTACATATGATTTTTGCGGGGTGTATGATGGTTGAGGCATGGATGTTGAGGCAGTAGGAGGAATACGGACTACAAATGGCTTGTTAGGCATTTGTTGTTCATAGTTTGAGTGGACGGTGTTGACATTAGGTATTTCAAATTCATCATCTAGGCAGATTGTGTTAATAACGTACGGTGCCTCTTTGGTATTCACAGGGTCTTTATACACGCCCATAGCCTGATTCTGTGGTTGGACAGGGTTGGCCTCATCAAAAGTGATTTGACCCCCGTCAATCATTCGCTGTATATCCTGCTTCAGGGTGAAATAGTAATCCGTGCCGTGCCCATTGCGTTGGTGATAGTCGTAGAAGCGATCCATTCTAAAACCTTTGGGCACTGGAGGCTCATCTGGTGTTGCTAGGCTTGGGTTCTGAACGAGTTGACAAAACCGATCATGTCTCTGGATGGCCGTGGGGGACAACTGTTTGTGTTTTATCAATTCAGCCTTCAGTAGTTGGTCGAATAGCTGGGATGGCTTCATAGGCAACGGCGTATATTGGGAGGGTTCTTTCCTCTCAAAGTTTCTCGTACGATTTTGTGTTGGGTTCTGCGACGATGATGATTCCGGTGTGGTTGCAGGAGTCGGTGTATTATAATTAGTAGGGGCCACCGGTGGTCTGTTTTGTTGTGCCACGTTTGGTTGTTGCATTTCTGCTATTGCCGCTATAGTTGCTTTAGCCTTTTCTTTATCCTTTTTACTATGTTGATTTTTAAATGCTGTATATGCAGGATCGTGGCTATTTTGGGCCGCCTCCTCTATATTTTTAATTTGTACAAAGGCCTGGTTAAGGTTACACGCATTGAGGTAATATAACTTAGATTTAAAAAAATCGTTAATACCCCCCTTTAGAATGGTTAGCAGATATGTCTGAGGGATCGGCTCATGTAGCTCATTGAGAGCAGCACTCCACCTCTGAATGAATTTTTGTACAAGTTCTAGCGGAGCTTGTTTAACCTGTATAAGGCTATCCAGTAATGCTTCAGGTTTCAAGTTATACTTGAACCTGGTCACGAATTGATGTAACAACTCTTTGAGGAAAAATATGGAATTCCTCGGCAAGGCCCGGTACCAATCAAGTGCTCTCCCTGTGAGGGACATAGGGAACACTCGCAAAATGGCATGTGGCCACGCCTGGAGTAGTGCGCATTCTAACCTAAATGTTATAAGATGGGCATTGGGGTTTGTTTCCCCATTATATTTGGTTAGTGTAGGTAATGATATACCCTTGGGCAAGGTTAGGGGCGGGATAGAAGGGCTGATGGGGTCATCGTGGTAGAAGTCCACTACCTTCAGCTATCCGTCGGTAGCCGTTTTGAGCTGCTTGACCTCGTCAGTTAGTTCTTGCATTAATTTTTTAGCGTTTGCCCAGTCTTGGGCACTAGGTGACATGGTAGCTTGGGGATAAGGTACATTGCATAGGTTGGACTATTGGATGGTAGGTTGAAAGGCTGAGAGCTGTGCGGTTAGCGGTTGTGCTTGTGGAATACTTATAGCGGGTGGCACTAGGGATGGCACATTGTAAGTGAGAGTTTGTTGTTGTTGTGGTTGCGGTTGCAGCTGTACTTGGGGAATGTTGGCCGGTGGGATCGTGTGAGGTGGTATATTGTAGCGAGGGGGTTGATGTCATTGAGCACCCATCGTTGCCCATTGCCTGGTCATGTTTTGTGGAGGAACCCCCTGTTGGATTACAATGGTGGAAGGGGCCCCGTGCATTTTGATGTGGGGGATATAGTGAGTAGACGTAGATGCCGGTATCACATTTGGCATCCCTATCACTCGGGGTGGGAAGGTTACTCCCATGTTATTGTGAGGGGGTGGTACTTGTGAGGATAGGCCTGCGGCTGTAGTGGGGATGATGGCGAGAGGGAGTGTACTGACTTGCGGGTCGGTTGCCGGGGGAACATGAACGAATGCAGATGTTTCTGGGGGAGGTACTTACACTTGGGTGAACCTGAGGGGCTAGAGGGGCAGGATTTCCCCTGTGCCTGGATGAAACATGGGGTTAACATGGGCTTGCGGGCTAAGGGTGTGATACAAGTCTTCATGTTCAGATTGGGCAGCGAAATCATCCTCCTCTTCCGGTTGAGGATCTACTACAGGCTGATCCCACGATTGACTCCTCTGGGATAGGAATGACATCGTACGGGGAAGGAATGAACTCTTGCCCTCCCCTGTAGAAGAGCTCGTACTGCCTCTTGACTTCTATTTCGGTTCGGTCCACGGCTAGACCGGCTTGTATCTTCACGCATATGAAGTTGTATTGGTCTTGGGTTATGATGTGGGGTGATGGGTTCCTCCCTTGCAGCCTAAGGGACCGATGAGGCCCCACTGTGGGTTGTGCCACATGCTGTTGGACCACGGGCTGTTGGATGGCCATGGTGCCTACGACGTTGGTGACTTGAGCAGTTGTTGCGGTGGTGTTTACGGGGTTCATGATGACCTATTGAGGGTATGACACGGTATAGGGATGTGAAGTCAGTGTGCTTAGTGTAGCATAAATCTACGTTGGCAGTGTATAGCGTATACACTTCAACGACTGGCATATGACAAAAGCGTATATAGTTTATAGGTGTAGAGCATATAGGATCAGTGTAGACGAGTCTACGGCATAAAGAGTACAGCATATACGCTGAGCAGCATATACAGCGTAAGCTTGCAGCATAAATAGGGCTACAACGTATAGAGTAGCGTATATGGATGAAAACGTAGAGAAAATCTATGGTGTAAAGGGTGAAGCATAAACAGAACAACAAGGACAAGGTTGGTGTATAGCGTAGACAAGGTCTACGGCGTAGAGAATGTAGCGTAAATGGATGGCAGCATCTATAGCGTAAAATGTGTAGTGTAAAGTTTAGTAGTCTTGTGTATAGCGTAGGTAAAGTTTGCAGCGTAAAGTGGGCGGCGTATGTATGGCAGCGTAGATGCTGGGGTTTTGCAGACTGGCAGTGTATGGTTGACAGTGTAAATGCTGGGAGACTTACAGGTGGTGAGTTTTAAATAGGGCAGCGTAGACGCCCAACAGCGTAAACGCTAGGAAGCTTGCGGGTAAGGTTTTAGGCAGAGGCCCTCCTTCTAGCACCAATTTCTGTACCATCCGAAATCTTCGGTCTCTGGATGGAAGGTAACAGAGGCCGTGGGATCACAAGACGTGCACAGAAGACCCTACCTTTGCTTGAGGGCAAGCTGGAATGAACGAAGGTAGAGTACCTTGGGTGGTCCGCACGCGGATCAGACAGGGATTTCCCCGAACGTACACCGGAGTGCAATATGCTGGGTTATACATAAACAGCGTAACGGGCATAAACCAAAGCGTAAACAGCATAACTGGTATAAATTAGAGCGTAAACAAAGTAACTGGTGTAAACCAGAGCGTAAACAGCATAACTGGTGTAAATCAGAGCGTAAACCTAAACAAGCGTAAACAAAACACATGCAAAAATTGATGCAAACTGTAAACAATTTTAGGAAGAAGATGTAACAATGACATTACAGAATAAGAGTACAATGCATCGGTCTAACGCAATTGTGACTAGGACACAAGGCAGATGAAAAGCCCTGGTGGATGCAGGGATGACTGTGGGCTGGTTCACACTGTAGGCACAGCGTAGAGGCTGTATGCTCAGCGTACAGGGTTTTCCAGCGTAGACAATTTTCTACTCTGGTTCTCAGCGTCTCTGCTCTCTGGTTTGCTCTAGGATTTTGCCAACCATCCTGAATCTCGTAAAAATTCCGGCTTTTATACAGGTTTTGACGTTAGACTCGGGTTGGGGGACACGTGGCGCATTGACCGGGTGCAAAAGCGTAAAATTTACAAGTGTACAATATATTACATTTGCCGGGCGTATACGCTCAGCGTATACGCTGTATCAGGCAAGTGTAGACTCTGGGCGTATACGCCTAGCGTATATGCTGTGGATGCTGGGTGTATACGTTGGGCGTATACACTGGGCGTATACGCTATAGATGCTGCCTTGTGCCAAGTCTTGTTTTGCAGTGCTGTTTCCATGCCGTTTTCGGGGATTGCATGCCGAGCGTATGTATCGGTTGTATCTGTTGGGTGTACATGTGAGGCGTGTACGCTGGGCGTTTATGCTGTGAACTTCGGGCGTATACGCTGAGAATGTTGGGCGTATACGCTGTGGGTGTCAGGCGTATACGCTGAGAGTGTTGAGTTGGGCGTATACGTTGGGCATATACGCTGAGAATGCATACTTAGTGAAAATTAAACATCTGATCTCCGAAGTTGTCATGTTTGGTACCAGATGTAGCCGTGGTCGTCTGTGGGTCCTAGGGACTTGCTTCTTCTTGGAAAAGTACTAAGCTCAAAATTTTATGGTGTTTCAGTCCTCGACAACAATGATAAAGGTAATAGTACAAACTATGATAGCTTAGCCCACGTGACCAGGTATCAATGCCTGCCATAATACACATCTTAGAAATCGGTACAATTGTGATGCCATAACAACGAAAATAACAATCATGCAGGAAGGTAAAAGGCCACTTACCGAGTGAGTGGAGTAGCCTCCTGCATTTCGACCCTGGCCTTTGAAACCTACTGCAAACTCTCCTACACTTCATCAATCTTTTCCAATTTGACATGTTTGCCTTTGATCTTTGGTGCCATGGTCGAGACTGAACAACCTTCACAAAATCATCTTCTTACGCCTTACTTCTGCTTTCCTTCTGCTATAGCCTAATTCAAATTCACAATGTCTTTAGTCTTCTTTGAGGACGAATCATCGACTTATAAATGGATTGATTAAAACCAACTGTTCCCATGTCTGACCAATGCAGAATTTTCCTGAAGTGTAGGTATGTTAGTGTGACATGAAGCGTGAAGATCGCAACATTAATCTCGTAGATATCGTATAGATTATGGTCCTTAAAGACCCTAAACTAATGCATAGCTCATCATCTTGTAATCTGGTTGCATTAACTACGGTCTGCACAAAATTCTAAATTAGTTGTCTTGACACATTAGAAGCACCACATTACACTCATCATAGTTCATAGAATTCTTATGCTAACATCTAGGAAATCAGGCTTACTTCTTTCTCACAAACCATGCATATGGTAACGGTCCGCTAGGACCTCAAACTGGCAGCTCTTTAACACGTACCACTAAAACAAGAAAACCTTCTATCATTTCAACATATCAAAAAAACCAATGTAACAACCTCCATTTTTGGTGGTTTTGCAGGTCAATTTGCAAATGGATGCAGCTTTACTTGCACCCCTAGCCTTAACAGGTCCATACGGGGAAATTATTAGACAGCTCAATCATGCACTAATAGGAACTAATTCTTCCCTTTGTGATACAACCATAGCAACATTAGAAGTATCCCTAGACTGGCTAGAACATTTGGCCCGAATCCTAGACCTGGAAGCTAGTGATGTGACCGAGGATTCCCTCACTGAGGTCCCTGTGGTTACGCACAAAGGAGGAAGAAAAACTCTAAAAGTTAGTTCTCTCCTTGACCAACAAACATAGAGTGATATATCTTGAGTGCTCCAAGATAACATTACAATGTTCACATGGTCATATGAAGATATGCTGGGTTTAGACCCAAGGCTAATACAACACAACATAGTTTTAGACCCACATATCAAAGTAGTTAAATAGAAAGCTTGGAAGATTAAGCATGAAATCGCGCTAGCTATGCATGATGAAATCACTAAGCTATATCAGGCTGGTTTCATTCACGCAATCAATTATTTGGACTAGGTGTCAAAAATTGTAGTTGTCTCTAAGAAAACAGAAGGAATACGCATCTATATAGACTTCTGCGATCTAAACAAGGTCTCGATTAAAGACAACTTCCCATTACCGAGTATCGACCAACTTATCGATACAATAGTTGACCATGCGTTACTATCCTTTATGGATGGGTTTTCGGGCTATAATCAAATTTGTATCAACCCAAAACACCAACTGACTCTAACTTTCATGATCCCTTGGGGAACTTTCTATTACATCATGATGCATTTTGGGTTAAAAAATGCTGGAGCGACTTATCAACATGCCATGACATACATCTTTAGTGATTACCTCTAAGAGAGACTGAACGACTATGTAGATGACATAGCTATCAAATCTAAGAAGTTAGAGGATCACCTAGAAGACCTAGAGTTGATTCTTAAACGATGTCTCAGGCACGACCTATGGTTCAACCCAAAAAAATGTGTATTCAGAGTCAATACCAAGTGCATGTTGGGGTTTGTAGTATCAGAGACTGGCATCCGAGTCGACCCCAACAAGGTTAAAGCCATCATTAATCTGGCACCACCTACAAACCTCAAAGAACTACGTGGGCTGTAGGGTAGGTTGCAGTTTATCAGGAGGTTCATCTCAAAATTAATGGACAAGTTACACCCCATGCAGCATCTGCTTAAGAAAGGGGTTAACTTTGAATGGACTAAGAACTGCCAACGTGCGTTTGACAATCTAAAGAGAGAGCTGTTACATTTGCCAACAGTTTTCCCACCACAAAGGGATCAACCTTTCTACATATATCTGGTAAGCTTAGAGGTGTTTATAGTTGTGTTGTTGTGCCAAAGAAGGGACGACGGGTCAGAAGTTCCTATCTACTACCTAAGTCATGCTCTATTTGCGTACAAAATATGGTACAATGAAGTAGAGCATAACTATTTAGCATTGGTGTTTGCACTCAAGAAATGTAGGCACTATCTTTTTTGTAGCCAAGTCAATATAATCTGTAAAAACAAAATTCTACAGGCCATCAGAAATAATTTATATGAAAGCAGTAGGATAGCTCGTTGGAAAGCCATCACAGCAGAACGTGACTTGCACTACGTTGGCCAATCTTTCCACGAAAGGCAAAGCGATAGCCAACCAGCTTGCAACATCACCGGTTAACGATCAAGGTACGATAGAACCTGAGTTTCCTGATGAACAGATACATAGTTTAAGCCCTATATCGACAAGCCTCGAAGTGACATTATACTTCGATGGAGCTTTGACTACCAGAGCAGTAGTGCTGTCGCTGTTATTACGCTCTCCCCTGAGGATGTTCATCCATTGGCTTACCACCTAGCATTTCCTTGTATAAAAAATATGGTAGAGTATGAGGGACTCCTCAGGGGATTGTTAACATCTAGGGAACTCAACGTTCAACACCTGGCAATATGAGGTGATTTGATACTCTTCATCAATCAAATCACAGTGGTCTACGCCTGCAAAGCTATGCATCTGTAGCCCTATTGCGATATGGCTAAAGATCTCTTGAAATAATTCATGAAAACTAATGTCCAACATGTGCCACGTAATGAGAACACTATAGTCGATGCACTAGCCACATTGGCTTTAAATGTGCCAACACATTTGTTTGGCACTTGGCCCGCTTTAATGACAGAATGTACAGACCTTGTCATTCAAGTGGTGCAAATTTCTTCTCTAAGCATGGGTGGAATGCTAGAATGGTACGATAACATTAAAGCCTACCTTCTACATGGTGAACCACCACATGATTTAACACCTGCACAAAAATACGTAATCTGCAAGCGTGCCCAGTAATATGTCATCATTGGAGACAATACTCTTTGTAGACGCTCTTTTGATGGAGTATTACTAACCTGTGTTAATAATGACAAAGTGCAATGAATAGTTAGTGAAGTCCATGAAGGACTATGTGGGGGACATATAGCCCCATGAGCCATGGCCTCTAAAATCAGACGCCTGGGGTATTATTGGTTGTACATGGAACAAGACTCCTTGACCAAGGTTAAGACATGTGACACATGCCAACGTTATGCAAATCTAATAGACATGTGACCAATAGAATTGCATACTACATAGATCACTTGGCCATTCCAATGATGGGGACTAGACATCATAGGTTCCATCACGCCTAAGTCTTCCGCAGGACATAGCTTCATCATCACCGCCACCGAGTATTTCACGAAGTGGGTCGAAGCTATTCCCCTATGAAAGATTACATCTCAACAGGTTTGCCATTTTATCTTGGACAATATAGTAGCTAGGTTTGGGCTTCCCATGACTATTGTGACCGATAATAGGCCATAATTTAGTAGTGCTGAAACCAAATCTTTCTGTAGTAACCTTAGTATTAGGCAATCTTTTTCTTCATCTTATTACCCACAAGCAAATGGTCAAGCAGAGGCAAGAAACAAGGTGGTCATCAACTTACTGAAGAAAATGCTCAGCAGCAACAAAAAATGATGGCATGAAAAANTGTTGAAAACTAGGAAAGGGCCTTCCCAGCTTGCAGAGAATTTTCCCGCTAGTTCACAAATGGCTTTGACAACCAAGCTTCCTTTTTTGATCGGTCGCTGATGCAGGTTGTGATGATGCTTCTGTTTCTATCTATCTTGATATCTTTCAATGTTGTCGAGCATCTAGATGTGTTTCTCCTCTACTAAGTCTAAATCTACGATTCTGGACTTGTTGTGTTGAGTCTCATTTATAACCATGGAGAGGACCATCCGCAATGAGGGAACCTATAGTTCCAGGGGCAACACTACTTCAGATCCGTAGACTAGGCTGTAGGGTGTCCTATCGGTAGTTGTTCTACATGTCATACGATAGGCCCATAGCACATAAAGGATTTTTTCATGCCATCATTTTTTGTTGCTGCTGAGCATTTTCTTCAGTAAGTTGATGACCACCTTGTTTCTTGCCTCTGCTTGACCATTTGCTTGTGGGTAATAAGATGAAGAAAAAGATTGCCTAATACTAAGGTTACTACAGAAAGATTTGGTTTCAGCACTACTAAATTATGGCCTATTATCGGTCACAATAGTCATGGGAAGCCCAAACCTAGCTACTATATTGTCCAAGATAAAATGGCAAACCTGTTGAGATGTAATCTTTCATAGGGGAATAGCTTCGACCCACTTCGTGAAATACTCGGTGGCGGTGATGATGAAGCTATGTCCTGCGGAAGACTTAGGCGTGATNCAGCATCCTATTGATTCCTCGGATATGCCAAATGGAATACTACTGACCCCTCAGAGATGTTGCTATGATAGCCACTCTATAGTTGCAACTCCTAGGGTCAACTTCATCACTTGGGGCCCCAAAGAAACTATGCTCATCCATAGCCTCTGTGGCCTCCACCCATCGTCTCCATTAGACTCTGGCTTAGCAGATTCATCTGATTGGTTCTTTTCCCAATCATTTGAGAAAGATGAATCTACCTGTTAATAGTGACTTCATGAATAACGGCATCAACAAAGTGACCATGGCTTTTTGCTATAGTCCATTCTTTGTGGAATGCGCTCTCCTTTTCTCTTCAGGTGCCACTTCTTTCAACAGCCTCCCTAGTGATTAGGAAGATTGCTTTTGCTCTATGTTCTTTGTTATGTTTTGCAGGTTACTTGCTACGATGGCATTGATCGAGAATGCATTCGCTAGGAGGTGAGGTGTCACAATGTTTTGAGGTGGATGCTCAGACTAGCCTACTACTTGGGAGTGCAAACCCTGTATTTCCCTCCATTAGACACCTTACTTTACTTTCTCCTTCCCTTATACTTACAACCGCCTTTACCTTCTTCTTTTGTTTGTACAGGATGTGAGCATATAGTCAATTCTTTCACACCATCATGTCCATGAACTGGCGTAATGCAACTTGCCTCATGGAATGTAAGTTGCACCCAACAAAAAAAATGGGCAAAGCTAGGAAAAATGGATGTAAAACAACTCATGCAAGCCATACGGGCATAACACAACTTGTCTGTGCAAGCCCTTCATATGCAGTATAGTAGCATAACCTCTCTAGAATACACCTGTAAAAAGATGCCTAATAACTTGTTTGCAAAACTTTCCTATTCACATGCTTGAGTCTTCCCCGAACCTCCCTCCTCTCACTTCTTTAAGATCCCTCCTATCCTCCTTCTGTCATCTTTGCACTTCTAGGTTTGATAGAGTGACATCTGAGCAGTTATCGACGGACACTGTTGGTGTCTTTACCTCTCTAGTGTTTCATATTCTTTGTCGATGTCTTTTAGGCAAGTCCTCTAAATGTTAATAAAAAGGGGCCATTGAAACACCGTGAAATTTCAAGGCCTCAATGGTTCAGCAAAATCTTGTGACTCAGGTAAGGATTTGCGACAAGTCAAAGCTTAGCAAGTTCCCTTTTCAGCTAAGGGCCTATTACGCCACACTATGTAGTGCAGTGTAATAGACTCTAGAGGATAGAACAAGACAAGGGGTGCGCAATGGCAAGCCTTCAACTTTGCAAGTTAGCTATGTTTCAAAAATTTTAACTTTTAGCATATTACGCCGCGTTACGCAACGCAGCGTAATGTAGCATAACGCAACGTAATGTAAGAAGACAGTCCATCTAGTTGCAACAACGGAGATAGAAAAATTTGAGACCTTAATGATTCAGCAAAATATCGAGGCTTAGGAAAGGATCTGCAACATGTCACACATCTCAACAAGTTTTCTTTTTTCAGCTAAGGGCCTATTATGCTACATTACGTAGTGTAGCGTAATAAACCCTAGAAAGACTGAACAGAAACAAGGGAAGTGCAGTGACAACACTTCAATTTTTTGTAGGTTCACTATGTTACGCCAAGTTACGCTATGCAACATACTGTATCATAACGCAACGTAAAGAAAGTAGATGACTGATTTAGTTGCAACCATGGAGATAACACAATTCAGGCATCAACAGTTCTTATGTCACAATACGCTCTCCAGTGTATTATAGTGTAATCATAGAACATTTTGTTGCCAAATCTCCAGCAAGGGTAGAGTACGACACATTACGCTTCAGAGCGTAATGCAGCGTAGCGCCACAAGATTCAAACACAAATACATCAAGTCAATGAAATTTTGTAGGTTCAGGACATGCGTCATCTAAATTGCATTTTTCTCCTGATCCTAATCTTATAAATACTCTAGTTGATAAGGATCAAGGGGGTTGGCAAAAAAATTTTCTGGATTGGCAAATTTTCTCTGTGAGAAATTTTCTTTCATTGGCAATTATTGACAAATTTTGGAAAATATTGACAAGAGAACAAAATAGGATTGACAATCATAAGAACATCGAAGGTGATTGACAAGAATTTTTGATCAAAAATAGCCAGTTAGTGGACATTCTGCTTCGAGTCTGATTCCCTTGCCTAGATTGGCTAGAATAAGGTAGATCAACCTTTGCTTATTTTATCTTTAAATAGCTTTCCTATTCTTGGCATGTGCTTCATATAAACTGAAGTTCTCCTATAACATATTTTGTTTATTAGCTAAATCCCAAATCTGGAGATTGCACACTCTCTAAATCTGATTTATTGCATCCTATCTATATATATTTTGCAATCACTTTGAATCATTTACATTGCTCTCATTACCTCTAAGATTAACGATATCATATCTTCTCATTGAAATCGTCATCTTGCCATTCGGTTATTACAAAGTTTTACTGATTAAGTAAGTTCCTTTTTGATTGATAAGACCGTTTAGGGCACCTCGGATTCGTCTTCTCGAGCATGGCCCTCACACGGATCCAAGGTTGGAATTGTGTACAGAGAACTCTGCTTAGTATTTCTAGCGACTAACGTTTTCTGTCGTTATAGTAGCGGATGGTGGATATGCCAGTTTTACGTCATGGTGGATAGTCTATGCTAGTTTATAGTCATAGCGGACTATCTGTGTGCCAGTTTAATGTCATGGCAAACTGTCTGTGCCAGTTTAATGTCTTGGCAGACTATTTGTGCTAGTTTATAGTCATAGCAGATTGCTTTGCTAGTTTTATGTCATAGAGGATAAGCTGTGCCAGTTTTATGTCATAGTAGACATGTTGTGCCAGTTTTATGTCATAGCGGATGAGCTGTGCCAATTTTACGTTGTAGCGGATGATTGCTCACCTTTGCCAGTTTTACGTCATAGCGGATGTCCATGAAGCTTTGCCAGTTTTGCATGTAGTAGACGTTTTCTTATCTTCTTCATGCATCATATGTGGTACGAATTGAGGTATGAGTGATTCATTAGATTTTCAAACTCATTGTCGTCCATGTCTGCTAGCTTGAAGGCCCCGTTCCCAAAGGCTTTTATCACCATGTATGGACCTTCCCAGTTGGCTGAGAATTTGTTCATATGCTCACGGACAACCTTGAGAATGAGGTCTCCCTTATGTATTGGCCATTGATGTAGATTTGCATGATTTGTTTTGCCATTACTTGTTCTAATAATGCTCTATGCGACCCAGTGTTTGTGCACGCTCCTCCTCTATTGAGTTGAGATCGATGATCCTTGACTCATTGTTTTGGGCTTCGCTCATGACATTGGATAGGATCATCTGGAGTGATGGTACCTACAACTAAAGAGGTAACAAAAATTCAGATCCATAAACAAGACTATAAGGTTTCTTACCTATCGCAGTCCTACATGTCATCCTATCAGCCCACAACACATAAAGGATTTGCTCATGCCATTGCCTCTTGCTATTGTTAAGAATTTTCTTCAGCAAGTTGATGATGGACTTGTTTGTAGCCTTTTCTTGTCCGTTTTCCTGTGGGTAGTATGGAAACAAGAATGATTGCCTAATGCTAAGATTTCTATAGAAGGTTTGCATTTCCACACTGATGAGACACGATTTGCATGAGCTGCGATATCACCTAGGCAATATCACGGCCGTCAAGATATCGCGTCGTCCCTTGCGATGTCGCGTATGCGATATTGCAGTCCACCGCCAAATCTATAAATAAGAGGTGGCACTCCCCTTATTTCCCACCCTAGGCTAAAAGTAGGAAGACTCTGGTAGATTGATCACTCCAAAGATAGAATATTTTCCATGTGCCCGAAGTAGGAGTCCCCAAGTGAACGGATCTTTATTCGAGCAACTTTGTACCTAAACGCAAGTTGTGTACAGTAAGAAAGATGAGCTTTGTGGATAAAATTTGCAGTTCATGGAATAGGATTTATTACTTTTTATTTATTACATGTCATTTCTTATCTATTATTTATTACCTACATTAGTGCGGCATGAGTACAACTTGATTACGAGCATTTATGGATGTGTACAGCTAATCAAGGAATTGGCTGCTCATCGCGATTAGTCTCTCTCACCCTTATCTCATAGAACACATGATAAGTATGACTTGGTTACGAGCATTCAAGGATGTGTAAGGATAGCCAAGAAATAGATGCTTATCACATTTAGGCTAGTTAAGTGCCTCAGTATGACCACTTCAAGCACGTGTGTTACGCATGGTGATCCCAGTAACGATTAGTGTTTGGTAGCCGTAGTTGCATAGTTCAGGGTGTGTATGGAAAGTGGGAATGGATGCTAATGCTAGTTAATTTAGACTTAGTCCTTAGTTAGAGTTAGTTAGCTTTCTCAACCCTTCACCTCAATAGCATAGGAGAAAAACACATAAAAGACTATAAAAATCATATACCTCGGACTTACTTAACCATACACCATGACAACAACAAGTAAGTCTAGGAAGACACCGAATGATTAACCCCAAGTGTTCCATGGGGTGTGTAGGCATTTAGTCTGCGAAGTTCGATCGGATCATGCGTGCTACGCTCATTTCGTATGGTTGAGTGTAGGGATACCTCGCCACTCATCATTGGCGTTGTTGCCAGGGACTAAGTGTTTGTGCACTGAATAGAACATAAAGGATATCACTTACATCATTGTGAGCCTAAATGAACCTTCAGGTTAATCAAGAAAAAATTTATATAACAGCAAATTAGCACACCGATAACAATGCCTTCTTCTCATAAGAGCAACTCACCACCTAAGGACCAGACACGAGACAATCGGTAACATAAAACACATAACCAAAATCAGCCAGTGCCTCAACAATATAAGATGACATATACTCATCCTGATGAGTATATTCCTAACTTTAATTTTATTCTCCATCAAGATGAATAGCTACGATGGAGAGATTTGCAAGGTAACATTGTGTTAACCCCAGATCGATCAGTCTCTCGCATGCTTTTCTGTGCCTTGGCACAGATAGGCATAACTAAATTATATGCTGAATACGTTGTGGAAGATTTTGACATGAGGGATTATTATCCCAAAGACGCCCAACGTATGAGGGACTTAACCTAGGAGAGTCAACATACTTTCTTGAAGGGAAAAGCCCTGCACGTCCTTAGCAAAATAGGAGATGAGGAACCCTTATCACAGGTTCTTTAACAAATGATGTTCCCCCTCCTAACAATGGGGAGGAGGTTGGATATCAAAATCTACGATCAATGATACATAACCATGGGTCTGATGCTCATGAACACCAACTATTCATAGAGGGAACAACCACTCATGCTAAGGATGAGCACTTAGATCGTCACCACGATCGGGGCTGTAGCAACCGAAGAGAAGGCAAGAAACATTGTCATGGTGATGGTTCCCCTTCTTCTTCTCTTTCATCCCATCACTCACCCTCTCCTTCAACATCTAGGCCATGTCATCATGAACATAAAGGTGAGGATAAAGGTAAGAAGGAAGAAAGACCTCCATGGGAAAGTCGAGAGAGAGGACAAGGGCAAGGACGTAGGAAGAGTAGGGAACAACGTAGACATCACAGGCGTCATGAAAGAGATGATCATGATGAGCCCCTACTCACAATCCAAAGTATGCTTGAAATAACGGAGGCAGTTAGGATTCCCACAAGGCATTTAAAAGATAGGGGGATCAAACATTTAGACATGAACTACATCGCATGATTTGAAGGGGGATACAATCCTGATCTACAAAATCATTTATAGGCATTCCACGATGCCTGTGCCTTACAGAATATAGAAAATAAGTGGAAAAAACTTAAGTTGTTCCCAAGGACACTCACGAAAGAAGTAGAGAGTTGGTACCAGTCCTTAGAACCGAAAACCATCAGGAGGTGGAGTACGATGCTAGAACTATTCAATGAAAAGTATCAAACATACTCGAGAGTGTTCAATTTGCATAAGTAGATCCAAGGCTAGAAGTAAGGTATTCATGAACCCTTGGATGCTACCATGGCCTGCTACTACACATTGTTACATCATTGCCTAGGCCATGGGTACGCTCAGCGGGATCAACTTCACCACATCGTGGATGGGCTAAGGCATGAAATGAGAAGAACCCTTGGAACTTATACCCAAGGGATACTCTCACAACTTAGAGCCCATGAAGTACATAGCTTGTTGGAATAAGTAGCAAAAGAAGAAGGTGAGCTACAAAAAGGAAAAGTATGGAAGAGTACAACCGTGATCCCTCTCTTCGAAAGAAGGGAGTGAAGTTTTGTGATGAAGAGGATGAGTCACCAATCGAAGAGTTGGTGAATAGAAAGACCTTGCCACTTCAAAATCTCACAAAAGTAAAAGTAGCTAAGGTAGATGACGTATGGAGTTCCTTAGACTCTAAAATTAAAACTATCTTAAAAATTGTAGAAGATTCTAAGGTAGAAAAAAGTAGTAACAAAGGTAAGAAAAATTGGAGAGATTTAGGTCCTGCACATAACAAGGGTAAGGGGAAAATCACTAACTTCAATGTGGATGTGGACTCTGACACAGACGATGATGGTGGATGTGAGATCTACCACTATGACCATCCTAAGGGATGTTGCCCCATCATCTCACATCTACAGGATTCTAGGATGTATGTGCTTAATTCAAGACTCAACCAATGGGAAACACCCTAAAGGTTACCTTATCCACAAGGTAACCCAAGGCAGTTCCACCAACCACTAACGTATTATTCAAGTGGAACTCCACCACAACCCATTGGATAGCATCAACAGTGGCAATACCCACAGTCATGGGGGATGCCACCGCTAACACAACAGTACCCTTACCGGTAGCCTAATCCTTATGGTTATTATGGGCAGCAGCCAATTTTCCCAGGTGACTCTATGGGTCACATAAATCCTCCACGTTACTACTGAGTTCAGGAGTATTTTAGGACTCCTTCTCCTTTGGGAAATGCTCCATACCCACACTATCCTCCAAATCCATCTACATCTCTTGTGCCAGTAGCCCCACCGCCAACCGCTACAACAAAGCCTAGAGTAA
>MNCI01015097.1:114695-133124 GCA_015680685.1 Gnetum montanum
CTTCTCTCCATCCTTATTTCCATTGTTCACCTCATTGCTGGTTGTATCATTAGTGTATATATTTTGGTTGATGCATTGTTTTCTTTTTGGTAAATTCTTGCGGTTAAGACTTTAACTCTTGTTCTAGATGACATTCCCAGAGCCTACAAACTCTTTGAATGTGGATTTGTCAGGGCATTAAAGGCATGGGCCTGCTTTGGGGAGGCCACTGACATTCCTATTTGGGACATTAGTTAAATTCTTTCCCTTAACATTTTGCAATTAATTTTATTTTTTTCATTACCATCTTGACATCCATTTCACTGATGTTTTCAGTTGTTCCTTTTTATCTATCTTTTTTACTCCTTTTCTTTCTCCATTTTAACGCTACCGGAGGTTCGCGATTAGTCGTGGGGGTATGGGGCTAAATTTTTTTGATTTTTTCTTAGCCCAAAATTTTTCAATTCTTTCCTAAACCCTACACCTTTGGTAGTAATTATTAAGATATCTCCATATCTGTATCAGCCATACCACAACCTAGCCAATGAACTTACATTGAAGCAAGGTATCAATTACATGATGATTCATTTACCCTTGCTAATATAGGATTGTGTTGTGTGTGCAGATGGAAATCATAAAACAATGGAGTTGGATCTGGAAGAAACACTTGGAATGGAGCAGCGCTGAAGCAGCTATGCAAGGAGCAAGATCAATGGCATGCTTACAGATGGACAATAATGGTGCAATCTTGGCATTGGTAGTAGCAACACTTCTTTCTCTCTCTCTCTTTCTTTCTCAGCTACCAACAAAGGCCTGATGTCATTGTAATAAGGTGTTCACCCTTGTTTTCATGAACACCAGTTTTGTCAAGTCTTGTAATAATGATCCGTTCACATGACATCCCATTATTTCCATTCCCCTCAATAATTCCATACCTTCTTGATATTATTGTAAGGAACTCGAGGATGAGTTTTCATTCAGTCATGGGGGTATGATGAGATGCGATTTGCATGAGCTATGATATCACGTACGCAATATCGTGGCTGTCACGATATCACATCCCATGCGATATCGTGTCGTCCCCTACAATATCGCGTACGTAATATCGCGGTCTACCACCAAATCTATAAATAAGAGGCAGCACTCCCCTTATTTTCCATCCTAAGCTAAAAGTAGAGAAACTATGGTAGATTGATCACTTCAGAGATAGAATATTTTCCATGTGCCCGCAGTAGGAGTCCCCAAGTGAACGGATCTTTATTCGAGCAACTTTGTACCTGAACACAAGTTGTGTATGGCAATAAATATGAGCTTTGTGGATAAACCTTACAGTGCATGGAATAGGATTTATTACTTGTTATTTATTACATGTCATTTTTTACTTGTTATTTATTACATGCATTAGCATGGCATGAGTACAACTTGATTACGAGCATTTATGGATGTGTACAGCTAATCAAGGAATCAACTGCTCATCGCGATTAGTCTCTCTCACCCTTATCTCCTAGAACGTGGGATAAGTACAACTTGGTTACAAGCATTCAAGGATATGTATGGATAGCCAAGGAACAGATGCTTATCACGTTTAGGCTAGTTAAGTGCCTCAGTATGACCACTTTGAGCATGTGCGTTATGCATGGTGATCCTAGTAATGATTAGCGTTTGGTAGCCATGGTTGCATAGTTCAGGGTGTGTACGGTAAGTGGGAACAGATGCTGATGCTAGTTAATTTAGACTTAGTCCTTAGTTAGAGTTAGTTATCTTTCTCAACCCTTCACCTCAATTGCATAGGAGAAAAACACATGAAAGACTATAAAAATCATATACCTCGGACTTACTTAACCATACACCGTGACAACTATAAGTAAGTCTGGGAAGACAACGAATGATTAACCCCAAGTGTTCCATGGGGCATGTAGGAATTTAGTTTGTGGAGTTTGACCGGATCACGCATGCTACGCTCATTTCATATGGTTGAGTGTAGGGATACCTTGCCACTCATCACACACTGCTGAACTGTGGCCTGTTGTCAATCACAATAGTCATGGGAAGCCCAAACCTTGTCACGATGTTGTCCAAGATGAAGTGGAAAACCTGCTGAGATGTGGTCTTCCTCAGGGGAATAGCTTCCAAACACTTAGTAAAATACTCAGTGGCGGTGATGATGAAGCTATGCCCTACGAAAGACTTAGGTGTGATAGGTCCTATGATGTCTAGTCCCCACTAGAAAGGCCACATGATCTACGTTGGATGCAACTATGTAGGTGAAATGTGTAGAAGATTTCAATATCTTTGGCATGTATCATACATCTTGACTCTGGCTAAGCAATCATGCTCCATGTGAGGCCAGTAGTACCCTATACGTTTAATTTTTGGAGCCATAGCCCTAGGTGCTATGTGTCTACCACATAGTCCCTCGTGTACTTCATTAATTACCTTCTGCACTTACTCCTCATTTACACATGCCAGCAATATCCCATCATAGGAGTGTTTGCACAGGGCGTTGTCTCCCATAAGCACATATTTCCAATCACGCTTGCAAATCACATCTCTCTGGGTAAATGTCAATCCACTTGGGGGCTTGCCATGTTGCAGGTAGGCTTTAATGTTGGTGTACCACTCCTGGGTGTCCGTAGCGCTAATAGAGGCTACATGTACCGCCTAAGTGATAGGCTTCGTACACTCAGTAATCGAAGCTGGAAAACTTGCAAATAAGTGTGATGGAACATTTAATGCTAGGGTGGCTAGGACGTATGCTACTGTGTTTTCGTTGCATGACATGTGTTGAACATTCATAGTTGCAAACTATTTGAGCAAACTTTTAGCTAGGTCATAATAGGGTTGCAGGTGTGTAGCCTTGGAGGCATAGACCTTGGTGATTAGTTGTGAATCTTTGCGAATTGCCAAATGTTGTATGCATAATGCTTGGGTAGCTAAGAGGCCCTTGAGTAACCCTTCGTACTCTGCTATATTTTTGGTACAAGGGAATGTAAAACGATAAGCAAAAGGTTGTATCTCCCTAGAGGGAAAGGTAATAATAGCAGCTGCACTACCCCCTCATGTGGTTGAGGTGCTGTCAAAATGTAAAGTAGCCTCAACATGTGGCAGGACGACGTTGATAGTGCTAACATGCTCATCTAGGAATTCAGGGTCTATGATCACCTGGTTATCAATGGGTGAGGTCATAAGTTGCATTGTTATAGGTTGAGCTTTTGTTGATGATTAGCTCACATAATGCAAATCGAATTTTGCCATTATTGCTTTTCACCGGTCTATCCTACTGCTTTCATATAGGTTGTTTGTGATAGCCCAAAGTATGTTGCTCTTGAAAATAATGTTAATATTGCTACGAAATAGGTAGTGTCTCCACTTTTTCAATGAAAATACTAAAGCAAAGCAGTTTCTCTCCACCTCATTATATTTCACTTCATACGCTATTAGTGCATGACTTAGGTAGTATACTGGTATCTTAGATCCATCATCTCGTTTCTAACATAACAATGTTGCAATAGACGTGTCTGAGGTGGGAAGGTAGATGAAGAAAGAATTATCCCTCTATGGTGGGTAAATAGTTGGGAGGTGCAAAAGCTCTTTCTTTAGATCATCGAAGGCTTGTTGGCATTACGTCATCCATTCGAAGTTAACCCCATTCTTTAGAAGATGTTGCATAGGGTGTAACTTGTCTGTCAACTTTTCTATAAACCTTTGAATGAACTGTACTTTACCTTATAACTCGCATAGTTCTTTAAGGTTTGTAGGAGGTGCCAGGTTGATGATGACCTTAACTTTGTTAGGGTCCATCCATATTCTAGCCTCTGATACTACAAACCCTAACATGCATCCGGTCCTTACCCTGAAGACACAATTTTTTAGGTTCAGATGTAAATCATGCATTTGGCAATGTGTGAGGACTACCCCTAGATTGTGGGGATGATCAGCGGCTTCTTTAGATTTGACAGCTATATCATTAACATAATCATTAAGCATTTCTAGGATGTAGATGCTAAAGATGTAAGTCATGGCTCACTGGTAGGTCTCCCTGGCGTTCTTGAGCCCAAAAGGCATCATAGTGTAACAAAAGGTACCCTATGGATTCATGAAGGTTGTTGTTAATTGATGCTTTAGGTTAATATGAATTTGGTTGTAGTCGGAGAAACCATCCATGAAGGATAATAGAGTATGACCAATCATAGTGTCGATGAGTTGATTGATACTCAGAAGTGGAAAATCATCTTTGATCATTGCCTTGTTTAGATCTTGGAAGTCTATACAGATTCATATTCCTCCTATTTTCTTAGAAACTACAATGATGTTAGACACCCATTCTGAGTAATCAACTACCTGGATGAAACTAGCTTGGTATAGCTTGGCGATTTCATCCCGTACAGCTAGTGCGATCTCTAGTTTAACCTTGCGAGACTTTTGCTTAACTGCCTTCATACGCAGGTCCAAGACAATGTTGTGTTGTATTAACCTCAGATCTAAACCCAACATGTCGCTGTATGACCATGCAAAGACTTCAATGTTATCTTGTAGAATTTTGGCTACATCTTTGTGCATCT
Source organism: Gnetum montanum (assembly GCA_015680685.1). Taxonomy (NCBI): domain Eukaryota; kingdom Viridiplantae; phylum Streptophyta; class Gnetopsida; order Gnetales; family Gnetaceae; genus Gnetum; species Gnetum montanum. The sequence continues at coordinate 119,237 of MNCI01015097.1, forward strand.
ACGAATATAGGAGGGAACTAAGTTTTAACATTTTTAATTCCTCCCTAAACGTGGTCACAGGCATTTCGATGAGAGGGTCCTTAGTTACATCCCCAGCCTCTAGATCTAGGGCTTGGACAAGATGCTCAGGCTAGCTTGTAGATGCTGCTAAGGACACTATGGTGCTAACTGTGAGTGATTACCAATCTATTAAATCTGGGTTTAGTTGTCTTGCGAGTTCGCCATGCGGACCTGTTAAAGCTAAAGGTGAAGAGAGATCAGGATGCATTTCCATTCTCACTCAACCTGCCAAAATGAGATGAATGTCTAGTTAAAGGATACCTGCTTATGGCAACTATACATAGTGAAAATTTGCAAAGTAGCAACGAGCTATATTCGGTAGATGTAAGTATAAAGTATGATATAAAGTTTAAAATTTTCCAGTTTAAAGTTGTGGTAGACCGTTAAGACGTAGAGATGCAAAACTGCTAATGTAAAAGTGCAAAACTGCTGATATAAAGATGCAAAGCTACTAGTTTAATGTCATTGCAGACTGCCAATGGGTTAGAGTATTAGTTTAAGGTCGTTCCGGACTGATAAAGATGTGAGAGGCTTGAAGTTGCTAGTTTAAGGTCTTTGAAGATCACCTGGGCATAAGAATGCAAAATTGCTAGTATAAAGAATGGAAAGTTGCTAGTGTAAAATGCTAAACTGCTGATGTAAAAATGAAAACTACTAGTTTAATTTCATTGTGGATTGCCAAAAAGTAAAAGGTTGAAACTGCTAGTTTAAGGTCTTTGCAGATTGCTAAAATGTAAAAAAACTATTAAACTACTAGTTTAAGGTCTTTGTGGACCACTAGAATGCAAAAATGTTAAACTGCTAGTTTAAGGTCTTTGTGGACTGCTAAAATGAAAAAGTGTTAAACTGCTAATGTGAGATATTTTTGTGAAGAAAAACGACTAGTTTGAAGCATGCCAAAGCCCTTGTTTGGTCCCACTTGCATTAACGCAAATAGTGTTACTACGCCTTGGCAGGAATGCTACACTGCACGGAACACCCCGCATTAATTGAGGAGAGAGAATGAAAAGTTTCCTTTTCACTATTTTGGCTATAAATTAGGGTTTACCCCTAGTAAAATTATCATTTTCACCGTAACAGAGCAGACCTCACATTCAGAGCGTAGAGCGATTGTGTTAACCGAAAGTAAGATGATTTCAGCGTAGCAATGAAGAAAGAGTTGGCAAGCGAGATGATGGCTCCCAAGAAAGAATGCCAACACAAGGCATTCGCTAAGGTTGAAAAAGTGCAGAAAACCCTAGAGCGTGTGTTGCAAGCAGGCGTTGTGGTACGAGAGGAGATACCGTTGGCCTGGTAGGCTGCCATGCTCCCTTTGTTTTCTTATTCCTCAGTCATTATTTCTATTTTTTTTTATTTTTGCAATTTTTGTTTAGTAATCTGTGTTTCCTGTCATCGTGTTGTCATTATTATGTCCTTTACACCATTGTTGTTGCTGATTTGGCAGCAATGGATGTACAGACACTACGCTAAGATTGCATGCAATGTCACCTAGACCGCCATTGCTGTGGCTACGTTTGCTATAGAGGCTTGGCCGATTTTAGCCATTTGGCATGAAAATAGCATAGCGTATGACCCTTAGGAGGGTTTGGCCATGTGCATGATGTGATGGTGTAACACGTGTTTTTCCATGACGTGATGCAAATCGTTGTTTCAGGCATAAGATTTTTTGTTTGAAGATTTATTTTTCATTTTGTTGTTGCTACGCTAAGCTAGTTCTGCTACGCTATGGTCTTCTTATTTTTTGCTATGCTATATGCATAAAGAGAATCATGCTACGCTATTTTCCAAATGCTAATTTTGCTACACTAATGTGAATTCCACTCAGACATGGTGCTAACATTTACTATTGTGTTGCGTAGGGTAGCGCTAAGGCCAATTTTGATTGTCCTTGAAATTGTGGGGGTCCTATGCTGTGTGAGCTAACTAGTGGCCAATGTTCCTCCTCCCATGCACGTGTGGGAGAGCAGGTGGTCTATTTATGAGAGGGAGCATAGGAATTCCTAGAATTTCTCCTCCAATGCTTCAGTGTGATCGTTTGGTCACACTTGGCGAAGGAGGTAGCGGCTGCCATAACAAAACCCTATTGCCTAGGGAAAATCAGGGTATCCTAAGATTTTTGATGGATTGAGTGATTAGTAGCGGGCAAGGAGAAGGATCTAGTCATCACCCTAGAAATTTGAGATGTTTGGCTTGGATCTGGGATATGCCTAAGTACAATTGCTACCATCCCTAAAATGCTTTGGTTATTTCTCATCACATGGAAACTTGCTTTCAAAATACACCAGGAACCATTTACAATGCAAGCGGGTGAGTTTTGTAGGCATGTTCTGCTATGCTATGCAATTTTTGCTACGCTAGCCAAATGTTAATAGTGTGTTTTTTGCTACCAGGTTTTTCATCAACAAGAATGGGCTTCACGACGATACAGATGTGTTGGCCTTAGCACAGATGATGCTGCGGGAGTTTTCTTCCACTAAGAACATGTGCGCAGGTGTGATAGGCTAGTGTGGGGCTGAGTACAAGACCTACCCAACCCGGTACTCCAAGCTCTATGATAGATGCAAGCATTCCAGTTGGTTGGATGTAGGATGAGAACCCTTTAAACCGATCACCATTGAATATGTCTTAGTTGAACTTCTGCCATTCCCAGCACCGTTTAAACCTAGTAAGCTAAACAGTAAGCTACTGCATGTTCAAGTGTTATTCCTATTTTTTTCTGCTACTTATGCTTTGCCTAACTTTTTTTTTTGCTTTTCTTTCTTTTTTTACTTTTTTATGTTTTTGTGCAAACTGTGATAGGAGCGACAAAGTCTCAGGAGGTGATAGTAATCACCTCTGGGAACCAAGAGGCCAACATATACTTTAAGTACGACCTCAGATTCACTAACCAAGAACCTTCAGAATGCTGGGCTCATGGATTTATTCCTGGCCCCGAATCCAAGCATCCCTACCTCTAAGATGCTTGTCCTAGCGAACTCCTTTTCTGAAAAGGTGGACTGCTTCTGCACACGTGTACATGACATGCAGGTGGTCCTTGAAATGAATGACCAGCTATTTACAGACCTTTGTGGTGTCCCTGTTGATGGCATCCCTGTAGGATCAAAGAACAAGAAAGATGTGAACCGTTAGAGGGAGAACATTGAGGAGTGGCTAGGAGTTGCAAAGGGACAGAAGGGGATCCTCATGAAGAAGGTCAAGATGAGAGCCGCCAAATATTTTTGTCCCGTCTTCCATGCTCATGTCTTCCCCTCCCTAGCTTCTTTCCCAAGGAAAGATCATTGAGATTGAGCAAGCTTGGGTGATGTGCGAAGTCATGGAAGAGGGGGCCTGCTACAACTGGGCTAGGCATTTGTGTAAGGGCCTTCAAACTAAAGTGGTTGTACTTCATAAGAAGTAAGAGTTTTATTTCAATGTGCACCATGCCTTTTACATAGCCTACTTGTGGAGTTTCATGGGGTTTTTGGTAGTCCATGAGAATGGAGCCAGGGTTATGCAAGATCGTAAGCAGATTTCCAAACCATGGATTTGCCAAATCCTTTGGACCACGCGAGCCCAAGATCCCCAGAAGCTATTTGGGAGTCATTTTCCATGACGACTAAGGATCGGGTGGCCTGCAACGTTCATGGCTAGGATAGCGTGGGAGAGGCGCCCCCTACTACTATAGGTAGCATATCGTAGGGGAAATGTCTCATCAACAAAACAGTGGCCATAATGTGGTGGCGAAAGAGGCCTCATCCAGATGAGGAACTTCCTCATACGATCAAGGAAGGGGGGCCATCACTACAGTTTAAGCTACGCTAGACACAACCTTCCATCGGTAAGTGCTCATTTTTGTGTTTGCTTCTTCACCTTTTCATTTAAATGTTTGCTACGCTGTGCTATGTTAGGTAGCATAGCAGAGCGTAGCACCTACTTTAAGCTAGCATGGTTTAAGTTAAAATGCAAACATGTTTTTTGCTGCCAGAGGAAGAAGAAGAAGGAGAAGAAGGTGATGAAGAGGTGTTAGCCCCCAAGACGAGGGTAGCGAATAAAGATGCGGGGGGCCCAGTCATAAAGGAAAGGACCCCAATCAAAAGGGAAGGAGCTCCCACCATGAGGGAAGGAACTCTTTTCATCAAGGAAAAGCCTCCTACTGAAGAGGAGGACATTTTTTGTGATGACGAGGAGTCCACTATGGATGAGGAGGGTTTTGGTGCCTTGAAAAGAAAGGAACCAGAAAATAAAGAAATAGCCTGCATCAACTGGGAAGGGACTTCTGCCAGTGATCCCCTTGCTGAACGTGGTTTGGCATCAGGGGAACGAACAAGTGCTAAGAGTACTACCATAGTTTTGAGCCAGAAAGGAGGGGAACTGCAATTAGATGTTGGTGAGTTTGACAATATATTCGATGACATGTCAATGGGAGATCCCCCTATTATCACCCTTGAGGGTTTACTAGGTAGGAGCCCCTACACTGTCATTTGCGTTACTCACCATTTTATTACATTTTTCCTCGGTCTAACGTGTTTGGTTGCATGACAGACACCACCATCAACACTGCAAGACCTCCCTTGGTTCACCTGGAACCATGGGTTGAGACCCCCGACAAGTTTACCTTCATGCAGGGGGTTGTCAATGACATGGTTAGCCATCTTAGATAGGTCGATCCTAAAGTGGGTAAGTGAAATGGCTACGCTAGGCTTTTTAGGTTGCTACGCTAGACCTGTTGAATTATTAACTTTGCTATGCTAATGTGACTGATGCATTTTTTATGTATTGTAACAGCCTCTCGACCCAAATGGAACCCAAATCGGGTGTTGAAAGTTGATGTCGTGCCTACATTCCCACCCAAAGTGACTGAGGTGTATATACAAAAAGGCTAGAAAATGCACTTTGCACTCAGCATGCTCCTTGTGGGAGTGTAGGCATGTCAATGAGGACCTGTGGAAGCGAATCCAGAGAACCAAGAAGGAGAAGGCTGAGCTGAGCACCAAGGTGGGAGATCTCCAATCTAGGAATGATTTCCTCCTAGCCCATGAGAACAATGATGGTAGTTGGCACACAGCTGTCATAGATTATTCTAGGTATTGGATAGTCATGCGATGCAACAATGAGGCCACCCAAGAAATAATAGAACAACGAATGCAAATGGACTTGTTGGCTCAGAAGAACCAAGACTGAAGGGATTATAGCACCAAGGTTTATGAGTGGGGGCAGTTCTAGAAGAACCATAAACACATGTATAAGCTGGAACGTGCCACCTACGGCAAACTGTATCGGGATGCTTTAGTAAAGTTGTTTACTCATGAAGCATTCTTGAACACCATTGGTGCTACTGAAGCCTATAACAAGTTCATGGAGCAAGTAAAGATTAGTGAATCTCCTAAACAGGAAGTGGATCTTCCTACAGGTGAGACCGCTACTACCCCCTTTTCTCTGGGACTACCGAGATGGATGGCCATTGAAAAGGAGAAAGCCACTACAAACTTTAGACCAAGTGATAGACACTAGGCCGATATCACGGAGGATGAGATCTAGGAATGCCTTGGGCTCGGGTTGGACCATATACCCTTCGAGATGGAAGCGAGACCATCTCGGGTTAGTCACTTTCTGCTATGTAAAGGTCTATGTTTCTCTAGCATTCATGTGTTCATCTAGCTAACTATTTCACTATCACAATGGAGATTCCAGATGAAGATGCAGGGCCTGTTAAGGGCGGAAATGAAGACGCAAGCGAAGGCAGTGTAGAGGAAGGCAACGCAGAAGGGAATGATGTAGGAGAAAACAATGTGGGCGAAGATGATGTAGGTGAAGATGAACCATGATAGCATGGGGGTTTTGGATTTTTTGAAATTTTTTGAATTTTTGGAAAACTATTGCAAACATTGATTATGTGGAACTATTGAATGAGAAATGAAATTCTGGTAAGTTTGATGCTTCTTTAGTTCATGTGTTATGTATATTATATATGAAATTGGATTTTATGTTTTGTTTTTGTCTTAGTTTTAGGCCATTTCAGGCTATTGCTAGTTTTAGGCCATTTCGGGCCATCGCTAGTTTTGGGCCATTTCGAGCCATCGCTAGTTTTAGGCCATTTCGGACCTGCACTAGTTTTAGGCCATTTGGGGCCCACACTAGTTTTAGGCCATTTCGGGCCTTGGGCTGGTAAAAAAATCATATGCTAACAATTTAGAAAACAACTAATTAGTACCTAGCATAGATGAATGGATGCAAAATAAAAAGGCAATAAATGTACAAATAATGGTGATTGGACAAGACATAGTGGGGTTGCTACGCTATGCGTAATTGCTTCTTGACCCATTGTGGATTGGGCAAGGCATAAGGTTGAGACAGTTTGCTAAGACCTTCATCTATATTATTGTCCTCTACTTGGAAGGGCAACTTAGCCCACACATTTTTGTCTTTTGAGCTGATGTGTTGGGTCGGCTCTTTTGCTTAATGGTTAGTATGTACAGAGACATGTGCTTCATTCTTAGAGGTTATTACCTCTGAGCCCTATTCCATACCTACATTGTTGATAGCTTGTGTGTCTACCTCATCGCCATGGATCATCACCTCCCTGCCTGCATAGGGAAGATGGATCTCCTGATGTATGGATGAAGAAATAGCCCTAAGTTGCGCTAACCATGACCTCCCCAAGATTAGGTTAAACCTAGGCATCTCTTCGACCATGATGAACATTGCATTTGTGGGGAACTGGTCCCCTGCCATGAAGTCAATGTGGATCATGCCTTTCACCACAACCCATGCCCCATTGAACAATTTTAAGCATGACGTTGCTGTGGGTCTGATCTGGTCGAACAAACCCAGCTTATCCACAATAGGGAAAGGGATGACGTTCGTAGCAGCCCCATCATCGATGTGTACCCTTCAGATCTTATGTTGGCCAACCCGAATTGTGATGAACAGGGGTGCTATAGTCACCTGACCCTTTTCAGGGTCTTCCCTAATGGAGTCATCACAGAAAGTCAATTGGAATGGCTAAGGTTCTGTAGGTGTAGAAGGAAGCATGACCAAGTGGATCGCTTTCTCTTTTGCTAGCATGTTCTTGTCAACTGGAATTACTATTAACATGTAGACCAACGCCTCATGATGTGCGGTAGATATCATGATCAGGTCGTACAGGCTCAACGTAGTGTTTTTTTGTTTCGGAGCTTGCTTAACCTGAGTGAGAGAATTCAAAAGGTCCTGGATACCTTCTTGTTTACTGCATTTCTCCTCTTCTATTCGTCCCAGGAGACAAATTTCCCAAGGAGGGATAGTTTCAGGTCTAGGTTCAGACCTTTCTAGGTGAGGTAGCGAAGACCGTGCAGGCATAGCAGCGTTCCCTTTCAAAAATAAGGATGTAGATGCAGGGGGTGAGGGTGTAGTGGAAGTACCTAGGGTAGTACTTTCCCTCAACGTATCACCTGTGAAACACACTTCTCATTTCTTAGGACGAGTAGGATATGAAGCTATCTTATGTTGGGTGAGGGCTATTGAATAGCTTGACCCCCTAATAACGAGTGGTGCTAACGGTGTTAGTGTACATAGTAGTGATTTGGTCTTGCTAACAGGTGGTGCATGGGCAGATGTTCGGGGAGGGACTCTTAGGACAAATGGCTATTGCAGGGTTAGATTAGCCACTAGTGGTGCTATTGTGCTACATTGAGGCACACGGACCACAAATGGCTACTGGGGTGGTCTAGGATTGCTGTCAATGTCAATGGTGTTGATGAAATAACCAGCATTGTTGGCATTAAGGGGATCCATGTAGATGTGCAAGGATTGATTTTCAGGATGTACTGGGTTTCTTTATTCTAACACCAATTTTCCTTGATGAATCATCCTTTGGATGTCATCCTTCAACGCCATATAGTAATCAGTATCATGACCACACTATTGGTGGTAGTCACAGAACCACTCTAGCCTGAAACCCTTAGGAACTGGGGGCTCATTGGGTAAAGCCAAAGAGGAGTTCCTAAGGAGTTCGTAGTACCGCTAATGTTTTTTGGCTTCTTATTCTAACATTTGCTTGTGTTGGATGTACCCTGCTGCAAATAGTTGCTTCAAAAGATCTAAAGGCTTAACAGGTAGCAGGGTATACTTTGAGTGGTCTTTATGCTCAAAGTTTGGTTTAGGTGGTGTAGATGCCTCAGGTACTAATGTTGAAGGCTGAGGTGCATTTCCTTGTTTGGGTGTGAGGTTAGTCATTCATGTGGTTGATTTCTTGTTGTTGTTGTTACTATTGTTGTTGGGTTTGGTTTTGTTGGCCACATGGCCACTGTGGATGTTACAGCCTTACCCTTGTTCTTGTCCTTCTTCGTGAAGGTGTTCTTATATGCAACATAGGCCAGGTCTTTACTTGCCTCAGCCGTGTCTTGTATGCTCTTAGTCTGAGCAAAAGCTTGACTAAGAGTGTAGGGAGCAAGGTAGTATAACTTAGACTTGATAAAGTCATTCATTGCACCCTTAAAGATAGCTAGTAGGTGGGCCTCCATGATAGGCTCACGAATTTCATTAAGGGTTGCACTCCAACGTTGGATGAACTTCTAGACTGGTTCTAGAGGATCCTGCTTCATGCTCATTAGCTGATCTAGTGTGACTTCTGGTCTCAAGTTGTACTTGAAACATGTCACAAACTAGGTCAGCAACTCCTCTAGAGTTGAGATGGAGGAGCATGCCAGTGTGCGGTACCAATCCAGGGATTTTTTGATCAGGGACATGGAAAAGACACAGATAATCGTATGTGGCCATTATTGCAGAAGAAGGGATTCAGACCTGAAAGTAACAAGGTGTGCGTTGGGATCCCCCTCTCAATTGTATTTTGTGAAGTGGGGGAGTGACATCCCTGGGGGTAACGTTAGTGCAGGGATTGCTAGATTGATGGGATCATCTTGGTAAAAGTCCATGACTTGTACCATATTAGACCCAACATCCTTGAGGAGTTTTATTTCCTCAGTAAGGGTCTGGATAAGCTAGAATGCTTGATCTAGACCTAGGGATGATGCAAATGGTTGGGGAACTACCAAAGTAGCTCCCATCTATGGAGTGGTAGAGGTAGCAACATGACCCATCAGTGGTGTTGTTGGGATGGCCCTTGTGAACATCACTACTTGTGCTATCCACCACCCAGTAGGTGGTGTTGTTGGAGTAGTAACCATGGGTTGGGATGTGGGGTAGGCTTCTTGTGTGGCCAGTGGAATAGACCATAGTCCTGCGTTGGGTTGTACCATTTGTAGAGCTTGGTAGGTCTGATGACGAACATAGTGAGACATTTGTGATGGTAGCATAGCAGGAGGAGAAGTGCAAGGGGTCCACCATGTGGACAGACTTACGCCTGCCACTGATAGTGGGATAAGTGTAAACATAGGAATGGAAGTGGAAGTTGTGTATGAATGCAAAGTAGGTATGGTGTGAATGTGAGGTAGGGTAGCCGTGATTGGTGTGTGTTGTGAAGAAAAAAGGATTGATGAATAGTTACTGGGGGAGTAGTGCTCAATGTTGAGACAGGAACGTAGGCATGTTGATACGCCAAAGGAATGGTATGGCTACCCATTATAGGTGGAATTGTAGGCTGTGATGGCATGGCCGTGATCCTAAAGGGAGCAACGATAGACAATGGGTTGGTCTAGAAGGACTGGGTAGGAGGGATGATGGAAAGGTTGGTTTGACACCCCCCCATTAGATTGAGAATCTAGTTCCTCTTGTCCATCCTGGAAAGCCTCATCATGATGAGATTCTGTGTCTTGCAACTCCCTGGGCTTAGTCACTTGGATCAGCTAATCTATAAGCCATTGTTTTGTTTTCATTAAAGGGATGAAAATTCGAGGAGTAGGAATAAATCCCTTCCCATTGTAGTAGAAGAACTAAAAGCTACGTTTCTCTTCAAGCTCTTATGCATCTAAGGGCAGGTTCACCTGCACCTTAGTGCAGAGAAAGTTATATCACTCGTGTTGCTGGGTCAAGCCCTCAGGTCCCTGATTTTGAATCCTAAGGGATTGACATGGCCCCAGCACTAGGTTGGGCAGCTACTCGGCACCTATGATGCCTTGAACGATGAAGGGAACCTCGTGTTCAGAGGTAATAACAATGGTAGTTGAAGAAGTCATTGTTGTAAGGCTAAAAGTGGTGTAAACAAGGGAAAACCAGAAGATTTAGTAGAGATCTAAGGCTTTATGTCTTACAGGGTTCTAGAAGAATCGTCGAAGTGACCGATCTACACAATGTAATGACAAAAAACGTTGGTCACTGGAAATACCAAACGAAAGTCCGTGTACACAGTTTTAACCCCGGATTCACGCTAGGACCGTGCTGGAGGGAAAACGAATCTGAGGTGCCCTGAATGGTCTTGTCAATCAGACAGGGACTTACTTGATCAGTAAAAACTTTATGATATTTGGATGAAAAAATGATGGTTATTTATGAGAAAATGTAATATTGTTAACTTTGGAGATAATTGAAAATGATGTAATCGATTTAAAGCGGTTTTTGAGATTCGTGTGAATAAAAGACAAGAGATCAGATCTAGAATGCAGGTGATCCCAAGATCTGGGATTCAACTCATGAACCAAATATATTAGATATAATGATTACAAGTAGACTTTGATTTAAATGAAGTACATGCCAACAATAAGAAGGTTGTTCAAAGATAAAGCAAGCAAAGGTCGATCTACCTTGTTTTGGTGGATCTGGGTACAAGGAGGTTGGTCTCGAAGTAGAATGTTCATCAAATAGCTATTTCTGACCAAAGGTTTTTGCCAATTGTCTTCAATACTCTTGTGATTACTGATCCTCTTTGTTATCTTGTCAATCCTTGCTAAAAGTTGACAAACATTGCCAAAAATCATCCACAGAGAAGATCTGTTAATCTTAGGAGAAAATTTTTCCCACACTTGATCTTTGTCAACTGGAGTATTTATAACATTAAGGTTAGGAGAAAAAAATGCGGTTTAGATGATGTGTGTCTTGAACCTACATAATACCGTTGACCTGATGTGTTTGTTGCTAAAGCTTGTTGCGCCACATTACGTAGCGCGTTGTAAACCACCCTTGTTTGGGCTTTGGCAATAGGCTGTTCTTTGATTACGCTATGATACGCTAGAGAGCGTATCGTGATATATGAACTATTGATGCTCATATGACACTACTTTTTTCTTTGTTTGTATTACGTTGCACCATGCTAAATTACACCTCGTAGCATAATTCAGTGTAAAATAGTGAACCTGCGAAAAATGGAAGTGTTGTCGTAGCGCTACCTCTGTTTCCGATCAATCCTTCCGGGGTTTTATTATGCCACATTGCTTAACGTAGCGTAATAGGCCCCTTAACCAAGAAAGAAAACTTGTTGAAATGCATGGCATGCTACAGATCATTAAGATTTTTGCTGGGTCGTCGATGTCTTGAGTGTGTGTCATCTTCGATGCTGCGGTGGACTGCCTTTGATATTATGCTGCGTGACGCGGTGTTACGCTATGTTGCGTAATGCAGTGTAGTATGATAAATGTTAAGATTTTTGAAACATAGAAAGTTTGCAAAGTTGAAGGCTTGCCATCGTGCACCCATCGTTTCATTCTACCTTTTGAAATTTAATTGTTCTGTGCTACACCTTGTTGCAACTCCTTGCCTAAATCGCTAGATTTTGCCAAACCATCGAGGCCTTGAAATTTTTATGGTGTTTCACACAACATGATGCATAAAAAACCACAAAAGGATGTAATGTTTACACTAGCGTGTATTGAGGTATAAAAATTATGCAGGACTACCATGAAACTAGGGAATGAAATAGTGATCGGAGGCTTTATGTCTTGTAGGGTTTCGAAGGAACCATTGGAGTAACTGATCTGTACCACACGATGCGTAAACAACCGCAAAAGGGTGTAATGTTTAAGCTAGCATGTGTTGGGGTACAGAACGCATACAAGACTACCTTAAGACATGGAAATGACACCAAAAGGCCCTCCTTCTAGTGCCAAAAAACTATAGCGATTGAAAATGTCGGTAGCTAGAAACACCGAGAGGTCGTCGGTCGGAAAATATTAACCCTAGATTCACATGAGGGCCATGTTGGATTAAATGGATACAGAGTGCCTTGAATGGTCTGGTCGATCAGGCAAGGACTTAATCGGTGTCACTAAACCTTTTGCAAACATTTTATTTAAAAACAATGCTTGTAGCATAAAATAATAATTATTAAATGCGAGGAAGTAAGAATGATGTAAAATGCAATGATAATCAAGAGAATAAAATAAGCTGGAGTTAAGAAATGCACCACTTCAAGATCATGACTTTACTTTTCCAAGGTGGATACAATTGTTTGTGCAATGCTGGGAAGAACAAAGATCCCAAAAGTAACAAAGACATTCAAAGCAAGCCAACAATGTGGTTGAACGCAGACTAAAGAGCCAACAATGCAAAAATGCTACAAGGCCAACTAGGTTAGCTAGAATAGAGGGGGTTTATTTTGCCAACTGCTAACAGAATTTGCTAACTACTCAAGTTTGCCACCTTTTGAATCAACAAAAATTTTGCCAAATTCTTTGATTTGCAGACATGCCAACTTGCCAAAACTTTTGCCAATAGCTAAAATTTTTTGTCAACTGTGCTCCATTTTTTCCACCCTTTGAGCATTGCTCACTGGGGTATTTATAAAGCCAAGAGCATGCAAGAAATGCTATTTGGATGCTACATGTCCTGGACCCATAATATGTTGATGTGTCCATGCTGCATGTCATGCAAAGTGTTGGCACATTTAGCCATTTCATGGAGCAGCAAAGGTGATAAAATATGAGTAAGCCATAGAAGATATTCAAAGCAAAAAAATATATGATGGTTGTGCCTTATTAATATTAATGCTTGAAGTTTCATGTAGAAAATTGTTAAATAAAGATAGAGTATTTCAAATGATAAGAAAAATTCATCATGCTCCTTTGGAAAACGAAGGGTGAAAAGAGTTAAAAAGCTAAAAGATCCGGATCTCGTTTATGAATGCATCAAGGAAAAATATCAAAATCCATATGGTAAGGTTTGAATAATGTTTTTACAGCAAGGTAAAAAACATAAACACAGTTCCAGCCACTGTACGCGATGGGAGAAAAATGGACGAAATTGCTGCAAAGGAATAAAAATAGTCCAGAAAAATGCCTTATTTTTTACAAGAATCGTGTTGCAGGAGAATGCAAGGGTTTTTGCCCTGTAATGGCTTTCATTTTTGCGACAAATCAACTGTTCTTTTGGCCCCAAATCAACGGCATCTCTGCTAGTTGCGTTGTGCCAAAATTTCTTTTGTAGGGACATGGATTCAAAGGGGAAGAAGAATTCGCATGGGCGCTGCCACTTCCAATTCTAAATTCGAATTTTACACAGTCAATTCGCCCACCTCCAACGATGCCAATATGTTCCGAGACGCATGAACTACATGAAGATTTTTTTGGCCGTTGCAGGGCCATTCTTAACCTACCTTACTGGATGCTGTATTTTTTGATGCTCAGATCTACAATACATTTGCCCTTAACCCTGAAATCAATGGCAGAAAACAAAAAACGATTTGCAGGAACACGAAAACGCAGGAAGCCCTAAGCGAATTTGGGGCAAAATAAAACAGTTAAAGGCAACCAAAACCCTATGTCCAGGGCCATATGTCCAATACATCACTTCTGTTTCTAGATCTTTCTAGCAACTGAACCTAGCAACGATGCTGGATGCAATGGTAGAGCCTTCTCCCGCGGTGGTGGTTGCTAACGATTCTTGGTAGGGGTGGGATATTTCAGATATGTTCGATGGCAGTTCCAAGCTTGGAGCCTTCACATTCGGGCTTTGAAGTTTCAAATTTGATTTTTTTTGCCATTTT
>MNCI01015097.1:147323-163146 GCA_015680685.1 Gnetum montanum
CACATTCGCTTGTTTGTAGAGTCATGGATGCATGCTAAGGAAGTGTCATGAACCCAGTTTAAGGTCCTGGTAGACCATCTGATGTGCTGGTTTAAGGTCCTAGTAGACCGTGGTATGCTAGTTTAAGGTCCTAGTAGACTGCTATGCTAGTTTAATGTCCTAGCAGACCACTNCTATGAATCATTTATATCTCAAGCCATACTACATTTGATGCATGAGCAAGGTAAGCAAAGAACATCTTCTACAATGTAAAACTGGAAAAGCTCATCCTCTACGACGTAAAACTGGCAAAGATAGTTCATTATGACTATAAACTGGCACAACCTGTTTGCCATGATGTAAAACTAGCAAAGAACATCTACTACGATGTTAAACTGGCACAGAAAATTCGCTATGACCTTAAATTGGCCCATCCACCAGCTGCTACAATGATAAAGTATCACAACGGTCTACTAGGACCTTAAACTAGCATAGTGACCATCTGCTACGATGATAAACTAGCATAGTGGTCTGCTAGGACATTAAACTAGCATAGCAGTCTACTAGGACCTTAAACTAGCATACCACGGTCTACTAGGACCTTAAACCAGCACATCAGATGGTCTACCAGGACCTTAAACTGGGTTCATGACACTTCCTTAGCATGCATCCATGACTCTACAAACAAGCGAATGTGCATAGTGCCGACACAGGGTGGGATGTTGCAGTTCCAGAATGTAGTTCATGATGCCAAGAAAACACCCTCTGGAATATATGCAACACCATCACCCCTGGCATCTTGCTGATCCTCTGGACATGTCTTTTGACATCTTGTTGACCTTCTAGAGCTATCGCCACCATGACTTGTCACCCTAGTAGTAGCTTCCATGGTCAGCATCTGTTGCTGAAGTCCTAGCACTATTATGGCCCACCCACAAAAGTGCTACCCTCCAGCCCCCACCATCACTTAGGCCCAAAAGATGTTCAACTGTTAGGAATCTCACCTTACAGCTGAACTGCATAATGTTTTCCTTGGGTGGGCACTCCTGATCACTTGCATAACTGTAATTCCTGGCTACCTCGATGTTGACTCCTCCATGCTGATGCTGCCAGAATCATGGCTGGCCTTTTTGGTTTGGATGTTGAATGCCTCAGCAAAAAAATCCATTATTCCAGCAGCATCCAAAGAAAGAAAGACCTTTGAATTCGTTTTACTTGATGGTTGTTTCTTTTATTTTTCCCTCTATTATGTTTGTAGGATATGTGTTGGAGGGTCGTTGGTCAGAGGTGCGTTTCGCCAAGATGGTAGGACACTACATCGTTACAAGGTGATCATCCTGACTAGCTTGGCTACATGGGAATGCACATCCTATCCTCCCCCTTAATCTCCTTTACCTCATTCCTTAAACCCAAAATTCTCTTTCTCACACCTCTTTTACAAATTTTTCTTGATGCCTGTAATGCCCTCCCATATGCTCAACCGCAAAGTCCATGATGCGCGTAATGCAAATCGTTGCATGGGAAGCATTTGTAGGTAGGTCAAAGCCCCACATGGATGTAATGCAACTCATCCTAGGAAGGAAACACTTGTCTTGTAACAACAAGGTTGTTTACCAATGAAAATGACAAAATAACAAAATAAAAGTGTAAAAGAGAAAAAGCTCAAAAAAAATGTGCCTAAAACAAATGGCACATCAACTAATTCGCAATGACCATCTCTAAGCATTCCGAAGAGATATCAGAAGCCTATAAAAGAAAGATGTCCATGCATATCGATTCCCTTAGAAGCACTCCAATGAGGGATCACACTATGTTACATCTTTCCCTCCTTGAAACTGTCCTTGTAGATCCACCCTTTACCCTTTCCCTACATAACTATCCTAGCACTCTCAAGCATAGCTAAGAGACAACTTGGCAATTACTGAGGAGTGATGTTAGCATCTTGTCTATCATGGTGTTTTGTATTCTTTGTTGACATATCTCGGGTTCATCCTCCAGACGTCGACAAAGAGGAGCTAATGAAACACCATAAAATTTTAAGACCCTCTTGCTTCACCAGAGCCTTGGAATTCAAGCAAGGACTTCCACAAGTGTAGCCTCATGGAAATTTGGTAGGAAAATGTAGGCACTAAGGTTAGACTATTCAGTTCAGAAATTTTTCTACCTCTAGAGCTGACAGGCCCGATGGACTCTCTAGCCTACCCACCTGGAAAATTCACTCGACTGTCAGTCTACTCAGAAATTGCTCTAGGAGTTTTCGATTATGTTCAGGATGGATAAAATAGTTCGGCAAGTTTTCTAGTGGAGAATTCTACTATAGTACGCTACGCTGCATAGCGTAGCAAGCCTTTAAAAAATTAATCAAGTGCCTGAATACAAGTTTGGCAAGATGTTCACATAAGCCAAAGTCAGAATTCAGCCAACATAGGGTGCTACACTATGCTACGCTATATAGCATAGTATAACATAGCAAGGGCAAAGCAAGCAAAGTTTTCTCATGGAACCTTGCAGTTTTGATAGAAATGCAAGCTACATTGGCTGGTATGCTATGCTATGCTACGTAGCATAGCATAGCATAGAAAAGATGTGCATCAATAAAAATGCTCCAAAGGTTTGCCTAGTGTGCACCAAGACATTTAGCAAAAGCTAGTGACTCCAATGCAAGTTTTCTATTTAAATCGGTGGCTACGCTATGCTACACTACATAGTGTAGCACATCGTAGCAAGCAACTACACTATGTCAATGTGCTATGCTACATAGCGTAGCACAGCATAGCAAGTGGCTATGCTACTTCAATGTGCTTCATTTTTCACTTGCATTGTTGGCACACCTGATTCCAGCATCTCCAATTTTGATAACATGGTTGTAGCGTAGCAAGTTCATGACTAGTTTTGCACATCTACGTAGTACGGGCATGGCAGCATCTTGTGGATCCATGAAACATGGCATCCAAGCCTCATTTCTCACCTGCTCCTGGCCCTATAAATACCTCAATGAGCAATGCTCAAAGGGTTGGCAAAAATTTGGGTTGGCTTTTTGCGTTGGCTGTCTTGCAATTAGCTTTTTTGCATTGGCATTTTGAGTGTTGGCTCTTCTGGTTAACATTTCTCATCCAAAGAGTTGGCATTTTTGCATAGTTGGCTTTTAAGTTGGCATTGAAGAGCATAGTTGGCACGTTCTAAGTATTCTATTTACCCTTGAATTCTCTATGCACCTCCAACGTTGTATGATTTGCTATACATCTCTCAAACAAGGCAAAGAATTGAACCCTCAACCTTGAGGTAGTGCATTTTCTTACTTGAGTTTATTCTGTTATTTCTTTATTGTTATCATTATTTGGAATTATTTCCTTCATTCCCACATTTATCAATTATTAGTTTTACCTCGTGTATTTTGCAATCGAAACAATGTTCATGTAAGGTTAAGTTACATCGATTAAGTCCTTGTCTGATCAACCAGACCATTTGGGATGCCCTATTTTTGTTTTATCCAGCATGGCCCTCACATAGATCTAGGGTTAAACTATTCACTCGACAACCTCTCGGTGTTTCTAGCCACTGACATTTTCAATCGCTACATTAGTGATACATATATAAGGTTTCTATATCATTTGCATGTGTCACACCACTTAACTTTCTTTTGGCATAAGCATAAAAAAAACATAGTAGCAAGGTTGATAAGAAGATAGAGTCACAAAAGGAAGTTAGTCCACCAAAGCCCACTCCCATATCATCTATACCCATGGCTTCCTCTACCTAGCCCACTTTAACCAACAAGCCATAGGAGGACACCAAAGCCCATAACTAGAATAACAAGGAAAAGATCCAACAACCATAACCTAAAGCTAAAGTTCATGTTTTGGGGCACATGAAGGAAGTAAAGTATAACCAGGGTGAAGAAAACTATTGTGACTGAACAAGTCTATAACTAGAATGAAGACTAATGGATCTGGTGCACAATAGTCCTCAACCTTGAATCCCTAGGACCTCTATGAAAAATGAGATCTGAGTCATCCTGGCTAGTCCAATAGATCAACTAGGGACTTGGGGGNGGACTAGCCAGGATGACTCAGATCTCATTTTTCATAGAGGTCCTAGGGATTCAAGGTTGAGGACTATTGTGCACCAGATCCATTAGTCTTCATTCTAGTTATAGACTTGTTCAGTCACAATAGTTTTCTTCACCCTGGTTATACTTTACTTCCTTCATGTGCCCCAAAACATGAACTTTAGCTTTAGGTTATGGTTGTTGGATCTTTTCCTTGTTATTCTAGTTATGGGCTTTGGTGTTNCAGGGGGTTCAATTAGATGTGGGTTTAGTGTCCATTAAAGTTAATGTAGTCAACTTAACAATTTGGATGTACTGCCGCTCCCAATGTTATCAAACATCCAATGCTATAAACTCATATTTGTAATGTTGGCTACTATTGAGGATGAGAAAAGTGAAAAATGTGGATGCCATATTGCTCCATGCTAGAATTTGGGAATCCCAGAAGTGTAGTGTTGATATAAAAAATTTACAAATCTCAAGGTGATAGTGCTTCCACACTGGCATTCAAAAGAATACAAAAATGGGAGATTGTAAGAGCCCTTGAGTGCTTGAAAATTTTCTAAGTGTGGAATTATTGCTTAGAGAATATATGTATGCTCAATGGATTCAAGTGCCAAAAGAATGGAACCAATGTGAAAGGTATGTGATTGTAAAAGTGTGGAACTTGTAAATGGTGTTTGAGGCTAGTTTTTATAGGAATTAGGCCATGAATGACATTGTAAAATTTCTATAAATTGGCTGCCAAATTGGTGCAAATTTCTATGTTGTTTAGGTGATATGGATGTCCAAATTTGGGGGGTTACCATATATAGTAAGTGCCTCCCCATGGCCATTCTATTTACTATAAATAGTAACAAGAGCATACCTTCAACACTGGAGATGAATCTTCCATGTTGAGGTCTACACCATGCTTGCTGAAGTGGCTGGTCAATGTTGGAATGCATGAAGTATGGGAACCTAGCTATTGTGGCTTCCATGGTAGGGGGATGCAATTTCCATGCTTGGGATGGAGTGTCCATACTGGGGAAACCCCCGACCTCTTCATGTTGGGGATAGGTGACATTTACCCCTTGCATGTGTTTCTAGTATAGAAAAATATATCCCCCCACAAGACCTATCAAATTACCATTTTTGGCATTCCAAAATGCATTTTTGATTCCACAAGGCCAAATATAGATACTAGGTGACTTTTTTCACTTGGGGGAATGAGGCTTTGATCACATATGAGGCATTTTTTATTTCCAAAAGTATAAAGTATGTGAAATTACCCACTATGGGTTACAATTTTCACATTTACAATGAAGTTTTGCATCGAGATTAATGGGGTGAAATCTACATGATAAAAATTGACTCTAACATGCAAATTTTTGTGGTGTTTCAATGGTCCCTCTTTTTTGGTGTCCGAAGGATTTACCTAAGAGCCATTAACAAGAATAAAAAACATCATTGTATATCAAAACACTATAATTCATATAGGCCACATGAGAATCATGCTATCCAAGTTACCAAAGTTGCTAGTTTAAGGCTGTGGTAGGCCATGGTACTAGTTTAAAGCCTTTGTAGGCTGTGTTGTTAGTTTAAGATCATAGTGCACTATTGAAAGCAAGCTCTCTTGCTAATGATTGTCAGCTATATGTAATATGGCTTTAGATAGGAATGATTGACTAGATTTGCCAACTCATTTCCATCCATGTTAGCTATTTTAAATGCACCATTCCCATAGGCTTTGATGACAAGAAAGGGACCTTCCCAGTTGGTTGAGAACTTATCTGCATGCTCATGGATTGATTTGAGGAACAAGTCATCTTCTTTGATCTTGCACATGGTCAAGTTATGGTGATGCTATTGCTTTTGACTTTGTTGATAGTTTTCTATGTGAGCAAGTGCTTGCATACATTTCTCCTCCACCAAGTCCAAGATTGCTATCCACAACTCCTTATTCTACTCATAGTTGATGAAGTTAGTCAAGGCTACTTAGAGTGATGGAAATTGTAATTCAAGAGGTAAAACAAATTCAGAACCACAAAAAAAGCTATAAGGGGTCATACTAGTTGTTGTGTGATAGGTTTTTCTATATGCCCATAGTGCATGGACAAGCCACTCAAGGCACTTACATTTGCTATTGTTGAGCATTTTTTTGAGTAAGCTAATGATGGCCTTATTGCTTGCTTATGTTTGTCCACTAGCTTGAGGGTAATATGGTGATGAGAAATAATGCTTGATACCTAGGTTATGGTCGAAATATTTCATTTCATGGCTACTAAATTATGTTCCATTGTCTATAACAATGATCATGGGTATGCCAAAATAGCCTACAATGTTATCTAGGATGAATTTGTAAACTTGTTCAGATGTAGTCTTCCTCAAGGAAATAGCCTCAACCCACTTTGTAAAGTATTTGGTTGTAGTGATGCTAAAGCTATGCCTTGTGGAAGACTTTGGAGTTATGGGTTTAATGATATGAAACCCCCATCATTGAAATGAGTATGTTATATGAGTGGTATTTAACTCAATTGGTGATACATGTATAAGGTTGCTATATTGTTGGCATGTGTCACACCATTTAACATTCTATAGGTAGTCATTTTCCATATGGGGCCAATAGTAGCCTAACCATCTAACCTTAGAGGCCTTTGCTCTTGGTCTTATATCTTCTCCATAAACACCCTTGTGAACCTCCTCTAGGACTATTTTGGCTTTGGTTTTCCCCAAGCACTTTATGAGTATGCCATCATAGGATCGTCGACATAATGTATAATCACCTACAATGACATACTACTTCAATTGCTTGGATAAAACATCCTTTTGAGTAGTGGTTAGGCCTTGTGAGGATTCACCATGTGTAAGGTAAAATTTGATATAATCATACTACTCCTTAGTGGTCTGTGTGATGGGAGTAGCATAGTCCATGATTAAGGTGGGCAACTTACTAAACACATCTAGCATCACATTAAGGGCTAATGTCACAATTACATCAACTATGGAATTTTTTTTCAAGGTATGAAATATGGCTACAAAGGTATCCTTAGTGTTCTATGTGATGGGAGTAGCACAGTCCATGGTTAAGGTGGGTAACTTACTAAACACATCTAGCATCACATTAAGGGCTAATGTCACAATTACATCAGCTATGACATTTTTTCGAGGTATGTGTTGGATATCAACATTTGTGAATTTTTGTAATAATTACTTCCCTATGTCATAGTATGGTTGTATGTGTTTCACTTTAGACATGTACACTTCAGTTACTTAGTTAACCATGAGTTGTAGATTAATTTTGATCACTAAGCATCTAATTCCTAGGTTACAAGATACCATCATTTTTTTGATCAAACCCTCATACTTTGCTATGTTTTTGATACATGGGAACTCAAAATGATAGGCAAAGGATTATATTTCTCCATATGGGAATGTTTTGATGGTAGTAGCACTAGCTCCATTTGTAGTTGAAGCTCTGTCAAAGTGCATGACTGCTTCATAATCCTTGAGCACTTTTCTATGGTTCCTTGGTCATGAATAGGTGAAAATGTGAGTTGTACAACTATAACTTTACCTTTCTTTCAAGATTCAGAGACATAATAAAGGTCAAACTCCATAGTTATGGCTTTTCGTTGGGCTATATGGCTACTTTCATAGATGTTGGTCATTATGGCTCTAAGTATGTTATGTTTGTAAATGAGGTTGACTTGGCTTCTGAAGAGGTAGTTTCTCCATTTCTTCAAGGAGAAGACTAGTACTAGACAATACTTCTCCACTTTAGTTTATTGAGCTTTGTGGGAAACTAATGCATGGCTAAGGTAGTATATACGTATTTATGCTCCATCATCACATTTATAATAGAGTAAAGAGGCAATGGATGTATCAAAGATGAAAAGAAAAATATAAAATGGTTTATCCTCTTATAGAGGATATACTGTCAATGAACTCCTTTCAAAGGCCTCTTGGCATTGAGCCATCCACTCATAGTGAACTCCTTTCTTAATTAAGTGTTGCATGGGATTTAACCTATGCATAAGCCTAGTAATAAACCTATGAATAAATTGTAATGTACCTTGTAATCCTCAAATCTCCTTAAGGTTGGTAGGTGTTACTAATTTTGATATGGCCTTAACCTTATCAGGATCAACATGTATCCCTACTTCAAAGACTACAAAGCCAAGCATCTTATCGGTCTTGATATCGAATACTCATTTCTTGGGATTAAGCCTAAGCTTATATTTAATGCATCATTTAAGCACAAGGTCTAAGTCATTAGCATGGTCATTGGCCATCTTAGACTTAATGTGTATGTCATCTATGTAATCATTAAGCAAACCTAGCATGTAATCATTGAATATATGGGTCATGAATTATGGATAGGTTACTTTGCTATTCTTAAGGTCAAATGACATCATAGTATAGCATAAGGTCCCCCATGAGGTCATGAAGGTAATGATAAGTTGATGCTCTAGGTTGATCTTAATCTGGTTATATCATAAGAATCCATTCATAAAGCACAACAAGCCATGTCTAGCCATAGTATCGATAAGTTGATTATTACTAGGTAAAGAAAAGTCATCCTTGATGATTGCTTTATTTAGGTCTTGAAAAATAATGCAAATATGAATACTCATATTTTTGTTAGGAACTACCACTATGTTGGACACCCGTTCTATGTAATCAATAGTCCTAATGAAACTAGCTTGGTAGAGATTTGAGATCTCATCATGAACTTCCAAGGCTAAATTAGGTCTAATTTTGTGCACTTTTTGCTTAACTGGTTTAATGCTAGGGTCTAGTATGATGTTGTGCTAGACTAAATGTGGGTCTAGGGCTAACATGTCTTCATATGACCAAGAAAAGGCCTTAATGTTGCTTTGTAGGACCTTGGTTATGTCTTGAGCATATTAAGGTTCCAGTGAGGAACTTAGTTTAAGGGTTTTCTCCTCACCACTATGTATTGTAACAAGAACCTCAACTAGAGAGTCTTTGGTTATGTCGCCTACCTCTATGTCAAGGGTTTTGATTGGGTTTTAGGCCATTCCAGAGGTTTTTCTATTAAGGATATATGGTCTACAAGACTCTTGGGCTTAAGATCTTGGCAATTAGGGTCAATACATCATTCAACATCATCGTGAGGTCAATGTAGACACAAAGGAAAACTAATTTGTTCCTAGGGACTCATTCTTTGATCCTACATATCAACCAAAAGCATATTAAGTGGCACCTGGGTAAAAGTGAATAAATAGTGCTAAGATGTTATAAAATCATGTAAATACATGCAGATCTAATGCAAAGAAGGTCATTCAAGGTTATCAATAAGGTAAGGACAATTTGACAATGTACAATAAAGGGAAAAAAAGTCAAATAAAGGTCAAGCAAGGAGAAGTTTAAGAAATAAGGCTAAAAATGATCAAAAAATGCCATAATTTTGCCAATTTTAGGTCTTAGTAGGTCATGATGCTAGTTTAGAGTCTTGGTGGACTATGATGCCAGTTTAAGGCCTTAGCTAGTCATGGTCACATGGTGTTAAACAATGGTTAGAAAAAGTCGAACCCCTTAATTTGATAGAATTCAAAGGCCAAAAAAGGTCAATACAGCCATAATAAGGCAAATAAGGAACACATAATACTATATAAAGGTCATAGAATGTCAACCAGGTGAACAATGCAACACAAGTCTAAAAATAAGCCAAAAACTATGTAATAAGGCAAAAATCAAGAAAAACAGGCCTAAAATGGTAAAATTTGGCTAATATAGCTCAAAACATGATTAGGTTTTTCTAGTTTTAGGCCTTAACAAGCCATGTTTTAAGGATACAAGGCTATTACATATGTTTAGACATTAGTTAGGGATATTTCTAGGCTGTTGGGACCTAGAAATCAGGAGTTTTGAGGCCTCCATGCTAGGCTCAAAGTGGAAACAATGACCCTCTACATGGAAACCAAGGAAAATAGGTGTTGGGGTGCTTAAAAGGTTTAAAATTGAGGTTTCAAGAACTTCCCAAAGTAGCATAGGGTTAGATTCATTACAATTAGGCACTTTGGAGGTCTGTAAAGGCTAAAAAAGTAGGTTCTAAAGCCTCCCCCTATTTCCATGTTGGCTAGCATGCAAGAAAGGAGCCCCAATGTGAAAAACCAAAACCTTATCCAAAATAGAGGTAGAAAAGGTGAAACAAGTAACTGGAACCTAGATCTAGAAGTTATGCATCCTCTAGCTTCATTTTGAGGTAATTTGAGTTGATTTTGAGTGTTAAAACATGTCAAAATATCTTTTCCCCCTTCTTTCCATGCTAAGCATAGTATCCCCAATGTGGAAGAATGGGGAGGGGGGGACACTTTTTTCATGCATTTAAAATGGTTAAAGAGCACATTGACTAGTTTTTTAGGCCCCTAGGGCTATAGATCATGATTCTATAAGTTTCTCGCTAATTTTAGACATGTTTGAAGGCTATTTAAGGGCACTCAAGGTCTTCCTCCATTGTTTCCACATTAGGGGAGTTACTCCAGCGTGGAAGATTGGGGGGAATGGATTTTGGAGGTTGAAATAAGATAAAATGAGAAAAATCGTGAGGTTATGAGGTCCCAAGCTTCTCCAATGTAGATCTTTGGCTTTTGGAACTGTCATCTTGCCACAAAAAGTAGAAAAGCCACTTTCCCTTATTATTTCTATGCTACCTAGCATGCAAGGAGCCTCCCCCAATGTGGAAGAAGTAAGAATCCTAGATCTATGCCAATTTGAGTCACAATTGAGTATGCATGTTAACTTCTATAGTTGCTAGGGCCAAGTGCTATGTCTTCATGTCAAAATTTGGTAGTTTAAAGTACTTTCAAGTGGTTTTTTAGCTTTCCCCTTTTCTTCCACACTAGAGTTAGGGAGTCCAGCTTGGAAGATTAGGGGAAACAAATTTCTTGATATATGGGCTTAGTTTCTAAGGTTTGAAGGCTCTAATAACTACTGAAAGGATTCTAGAGTGCATGTAAGGTTTTTTGATGTCATTCTGAGGTGTCTATGAGCTTCAAATGAGTCTCCCCCTTAGTCTCCATGCTAGCTAGTGTGAAAGAGAGTATATATAATGTGTAAACATCATAAATCTTAGATATAGCCTAGTTATGACCTCAATTGACCATGCATGTGTGCTCTTGTGGCTACTGGGATCAAGGACTAGAGTCTCGGGTCAAAACTAGTCAATTTAGAGGTTTTCTAGATGTTTTTTGGACTTCCTCCTTTTATCTAAGTTGAGTATGGTGTGCTTAGCATGAAAAAATAAGGGGATAGAGTTTTGACCATTTGTAGTGAATTTTATAGGGTTTGAAGGTACTAGAATGTGTGAAACTAGTCTTAGGGCTTATGTAAGGTTGCAAAGTGTCTTTTTGAGGTCTTCAAAGGTCATTTTGAAGTCTCCCCAAAGCTTTTCCCTTTCCTCCATGCTAGATAGCATGGAAAAGGGACCTCTCAACATGGAGAAACAAGGGGATGCCTAATTGTTACTAGTTTGTGATGTTTCTAACCATTCATGTAGGCTTCTAAGGTTTCTAGTGTCGACTGCTACTACCTAGTGTCAAAGTTTGGTTCTTTCAAGGTTGGTAAGATGATTTTTGATGTTCACATCCTTTTTTCACATTGGGATTTCCATGCACAATGTGAAAGATTGGGGAGAAAGCCCTATTTTGACAATTTTGAGGATGTACAAACAACGTTCTACGACATAAACAAGGATTTTTGGTGTTTGTTCAAGGTCTCTAGAGGCTATTTTGGAGTTTCCAAAGGTTTTCCTTACACACTAGGGAACATGGAAGAAGTGATTTACAATGTAGAGGAACTAGGGAACCCTTATTTCCTCCATTTTCTATCATTTCTGACTATTCATGTGGGCTTCTAAGGTAGCTAGTATTGATTGTTAACATCCAATGTTAAAATTTGGTCATTCCAAGGGTTATTAGGTAATTTTTGAGCTTGTCCCATCTTTTTTCATGCTGTGGCTTTCATGATTAGTGTGGAAGATTGAGGGGAAAGTCTTTTGGCCACTTATAGTCAATTTTAGATATACATGAGTGTCTATAGGGTTGCTGGCATTGGCCATCAATGTCAAAGGTCAAAATTTGATCATTTTGAAGGCTGCGAGAGGGTTTTTAAGCTTCCCCCCTCCATCCATGCTGAGGGTGAAAGGATTAATTTTGATAGAATCCATCTTAGTGTGTGGAACCAAAAGGAGGTAGTTTTGGTCATTTTAGGTAACTTTTGGAAGTTTGGTGGCTTCCAAAAGGATTGGGTTGCTTTCGAAAGTCAAAAATCTTGTAGAATTTAAAAGTTTTAGCTTCCACCTTCTATCCATTCTAGGACTAGAATACTTAGTGTGGAAGAGCTCTCCCCCAACCAAAAATGTTATATCTAGGCTAGATTAATAGGTAATTGACCATGCATGTTAGCCTCTAGGGTTGCCAGTGTTGATAGTTGATGTTTGATACCAAGATCCATTAGTTTGGAGGCTTCTAAGTACCTCATGTAGTCTTTCCATTTTCTTCCATGTTGGGCGTGATGGACCCAGCATGAATGATATGGAATCATAGCTTTGTACCACATTTGACTACTTTTTGGGGCATTTAGAAGCTCTAGAGGATGTTAATAGGGTTTAGAGGTCACTAGGCTTTCAGAAATGACTACTAGATAGTCAATTTAGGTCATTTTTGGCTTCCCCCCATTCATCCATGCTAGGAATGATATGCTTAGCATGAATGAAGCCTCCCCTAGCATGAAAACACTGAATCGAATGTTTTGACTAGGTTTGATGAGGCTTTGTGGCTGCTAGAGATTCTTGGATGGTTTCTAGATCATGTGGGATCCACTTTAGGATCAAAACTATGCTAGATGGGTATTGGAGGGTAAGGATATATGTCCCTCATTTTGCTTCAAGTTGGGTAGTGTTGCCCCAGGGTGAAAACCCAAGTTATCTAGTTTGTTCATGTCTAATTCCTTTCTGGGATCCCAGAATAGGAAAAAGTTAGATTTTTGCTATTAACAAAGGAAAGAGGTTTATGTTTTTATGGTTTTGGAATATGGAAGCCATGTATCCACATTGGGCATGGCATTCACAACATGGATGCATGGGAGTTAAGGTTGCAACATGGTTCCGAGTGCCAAAATTGGAAAAAAGCTTAGTGTTGATGCAAATTTTAAGTTAAGAGAGAAGGCATAGGGTGGGGCCCATAATCCAAGGATTTAAAATTTTGAAAAGTGAATCTATTTTTCGACCAAAGCTACATTGAAAAGACATTTCCACCTTTGCACTTCAATGCACCTAGCATTATGGTGCACTAAATTAGCAACTGCAGTTTAGAGGTGGATGTTTAGATTTAGATGTAGTTTATATTATAAAATTTTGCAAGTTTTCAATCATAATTTTCATTCTTACATAATAGGAATTGGAGGAGACCTCTAGTAGATATTTTTATGGTAAAAGAACCAATGTTTAGCGTGGAAGCCTTCCATCCTCTCTGCACACAGCGTCGAACCTTCATCTTCCTCAATTTTCAACCTGCCCAAAAATTGAGCCTACAATGGTGTCTAAGTAGTGTGGAATAAAGAGTTAGAACCTAAGGATTCAAACGATATACAAGTGTGCTAGGGAGCTATCAAAGGTTCCTAGGCCTATCTCCATCCAAGCATCATTTTTCACTACTCCGAGGTAGGGAGTTCTACCTATTTTTGTTTTCATTTCTAGCTATTCTCTATGATTTACTTGTATTTTTCTTACCACATGTAGGGCATTTTTCATATATCTACACTAATAGAGGGGGTAAAATTAAATTCTAACAAATCCCACCTCTTATTTTGGTTGTTTCCATACAAATCCATGGTCTTTTCATTATTTTTTCTTTAATATATCTGATTTCCAAAATTAAGCTTGCTACTTTTATGATTTTTTCCAAACATTTAGGGGTATGTTCATTTTTTTCAAATCTAGTAAAAATATTCATTCAAATTAAATTTCAATGAAATCCTACCCTATCATTTTGGTGTGTTTTCTAATGGGTATCAGTCATTTTGACTATTTCGGCTATGTTATGTTGGGTTTTAGGCTTTTAAGAAAATGGATGCATATTTTAAAAATTTGATGTTGTGATTTTTTAGCCCTTCATTTAAGCTTTCTGATGGTTATTGTCTCATTTGATTTGGATTAATAACAATGTAGTTATGGCCATTTTCCTAAGGTCATGTAGTTAGCTTGCATATGGCATTTTTGAAATTTCAGATAAGTTCATGAATCTTTTGTAAGAAAATGGCAAGGGCTCTAGCTATTTTATATTATGGCTAGGTGGGCCTTGCCTTCAGCTTTTCAATGGATATAGAATTATTCTAATTGTATTTAAAAGAAAATTTTTATTGAATTTTCATTAAGTCTATGTTAAAAGGAGGTCTGTGCCATTTTTAGATTTTTGTCTAAGTTGACAAATTGTTTTTGCATAAATGGCAAAAAATTTGAAATTTCTCTAAGTATTTATATGTATGACTCGATTTCAACTTTCAAATGCTAGTAGAATCATTTTGTTTGGAGCTCAAATGAATTTTTAACAACTTGTTTACGAACCTTGTGCAAAAGAGGGTTAATGGTAACAACTACAATTTTTTCCTAAATGTATCCATATTCCATGTAAAAATGGCTATGTATTTTTATTTGCAATGGCTATGGATGCAAAGCTTGTGATTTTAGGATTCTTTCCATGGTGTAATCATTGAAATCAGAGCTTGAATGAATTTTTTGATTATGGCTGTGTACATAAGGAAAAATTTTGGATGGATGTGATTGATATGTGTAGTTTTTCTTGTAAAATTCATGTAAAAACTATGTTTTAAATATGTTTTTTTATTGAAAAAAAGGCTTCACTAGTTTTAGAAATATTTTTACTATGGCTATATGCTTTTTTCTAGGTTTTAATGCATTTTCTAAACTTGAATGCTTTTTTCTAAATTTATGCATAATTTAGACTAAGGCTTAGTTTTGGCTAAAATATTTCAGTTATGATGTAAAAGACTAAAAAAAATGATAATAATTATTTTATGAAATTTTTTATGCCAATATAGACAAACACCTTAGAGCTTCTTATAGAGGCTAATTTCACCTTTGACCTGATGTTTTTGCCAAATTTGTTAAGTAATTCCAATTGGTCATAACACAAGGTTATAATAATGTTTTCTTGTGAAATTCCTTAAAATAATTTAGATAAACATATTAAAGCTTTTTAAAGAGGCTAATTTCACCTCCAACTAGATGTTTTTTTCAAATTCACTATGTATTCCCACTTGGTCATAATGTTTTTATTTTTCTTCATGCAAGGTTTACTTGAAGCCCATGCTCATTATTGTTAAGCTAGTGGGTATTTTATTCTATATTAATCATACAAAGACCAATACACCTCTCCCTGATATGCCTTTGGGGAAGCTATCACTATGGTTTCAACTTAGGGCAAGGGAATTCCTTGCCTACATTCTACAAAACTTTAGTGTGATGTTATGGTTACACTTATCTCTAGATGTGGTTGGTGCTATAGTTGAATTTTTGTTGCCTTGGACATCTAGCTTGGTTTCCATGTTCATCACCAAAAATCCATTAGTAGGAGGAGTGGTAGATGTTATCAGTGCACATTATATCATAGAGATGTAGATGATGCTAGAGTATAGTCAATATAATGTTAACAATACTTTGATGGTGGCACATGATGCCCACACATTATTCCAAAACCCACTTGGCACCATGTATCATCTAGAGGGGTAAGAATGATTATTGTAATGTTTTTTATGATTTTAGCTTGACTA
>MNCI01015097.1:164183-177268 GCA_015680685.1 Gnetum montanum
CTTGACCCTTGAAGTCTATTTATAGGATTCCAAGGTAGGTAGGGAAGTTACAATTTTAAAAATATCTCACCTAACTTTTCTCCCAAGTAATTGGACTAACCAATTAGGAGATTACTTGGCCAACAAGTTAGGAGGTTACTTGCCCAACAAGTTAGGTAAGTTACAATAATTTTAGGTGGTTTCAACCATAAAAGAGATAAAAATGCTACAGTTGACAAGTGTCTTCATGATAAAATATTATAATTGTAACTATCATAGGAAGTTACAACTTCCATAGGAATAATAGCCAAATGTCTCCTTTTATAGGATGTTACAAAAATATTTCATAACTGGCTTTTCATCATTTTTTAAATCATAAAATATTTTATTTATATCATAGTAGTAAAGATAGTAACCATGGAGTTGTTGCTCATTTCATCATCCATCTTCATAAGCTTTGGATAATTTTATGCTGCCTCCACATTCAGTTGACAATGCAAATATCATATTTGACAAAGCGAACATTCATTCTTTAATCTTCTTTCAGCATTTTCTTCTAATGATAATAAACTCACGTTGATTATCAATATTATCTTTGAGGCTACATTTTTGTTGTTGTTTTTTTAGAAATATAATAAGTTATAAAATTAACTTCATAGGATAGCGAATATGTTAACTTTATGGGAGGGTGAATATATTGCAAATGTAAATGCTTTGTAACGTGGTTAACCGCGTTGCTTTGCTTGCTCCTTCTGTGCGCGCTCCCTCCCACGATTTGTGTGCCATCGCTACCGAACTGCTCCGTCCGTTATTTCTCTGCCACCGCTCTGCATCCGATTGGCCCAAGGTCGCAATTACCGCCATTGGTTTGTTGCTGACATCGCCCAAACCCTGCTGCTTCTTTGCTGCCACCTTCTCCACGTCTTCCACGTCTGCCATGGCTGTGTGTCAACTATTGAACCCCCACAAACACGATTGTAGTTGGAACAGCTTTTTCGCGGAGCTTGGCATAGTTACTAACTTGCTCATATCAATGGTGCACTGACTTGAATCTGAGAACCTTCAGCAATGGTGTCTTGCCCCTATTCGTGGACAGCATCCAAGTCTGACGCATTCGTATTTTTATTTTGCAGTTTTTACTCATAACTGTCCGGAGTTACAGGCAAAGGTGTAGGCGTAGCAATCAGCTGCGTTCTAGCCCTGCTTTATTCATTTTCTGTAGTCTTTGGCCAGGAAATTA
This sequence comes from Gnetum montanum, assembly GCA_015680685.1. NCBI lineage: Eukaryota > Viridiplantae > Streptophyta > Gnetopsida > Gnetales > Gnetaceae > Gnetum > Gnetum montanum. The sequence continues at coordinate 165,403 of MNCI01015097.1, forward strand.
AGCTTAATATGAAAATAGAACAAAGAAACCCTCCATGGCAAGTGTTTGAAAAAATTGCAAATAGAATATGGAGTGATTTCTGGCATTTTCTTGGTCAATTTCAGTAGCAATCATCACTGCGTTTTTGTTACCATTGATACTGCGTTTTTCCTTTTGTGTTTAACCCTGTTTCTGCAAATATTCAGCAACTGTTTCTATGCTTTGTTCAGTGCCATTTTGGAGGCCCTCTCTGTTTTCTTGTCATTACAGATTTTTGTTTTTATTTTCCTATATTTTTCGGTACAACAATGGTCACAAAGAATGGGGATTCCATTGGCAAAGTGCTGGGGGAACCTGTTTCTGTCTTTCTATATGAATGTTTATTTCTGCAGAGTACATTACTTGAAACTGTCCTGTGGGATAATGGGTTGCTATACTACCCTGGTCTCTTACAATAATACAGAGCATTTCCTTCATTTTTCAGCATTTCACTTTTTCCTTTCAGAGAAAAACATTTTACTTACAGAGAAATATGTTCTTAAATTTTACAAATAACTTCACCCTGCCCAAACTGCTGAACTTGCAATATTCATCTATAAACCTTAGTGAATTATAAAGTGATTCTGTATTTATCAACCAGGGCTATGTAAGCTTTTCTCATATTTTTAAATATGAGAATGTCTTTTGTGCACTTATTCTCTTTCTCACTAGCTGAAAATTAAGCTACTTCTTCACAAATTCTCAACAAGTTTAAGTCTGCTTCATGAAATGGCCAAATGTGCCAACAATAAGGTTAATGATCAAGGATTGATCATCAATGATCAAATCTTGGCAATGGCTCAAATTGATTTAAATGAATTCAACAAGAGTCCTTAGATAAGAATTATTATGTATTATGTATCAATAGTTAAGAGGGGACTTTGATGCATACACTTAAAGGTTCAACCTTGTATATAAGAAGTGAAAGGATGACAAGATGATGCACAATTGGTGGGTAGATGCCAATAATTCCATGGATTAGACCCTTGCAATTGGAACCTCCACTCAAACCACAATGAAGAAGAAGAGGAAAGGTAAACATAAAGGCTACGACTTCTAATGTTTCATAATTATAACTCTAAGTGTTTTATTACTTTGAATAGTTGTTAAATGTTTCTTATCTTGATGCTAAATATTGGCTATTACCTTGCAAGACCTTCCACCTCTGTTGATGTCACCATACCACTTTTAGGAGCACATCATGAGGATACCCTCATCCTAAAGTTTAGTGATGTGATACTAGCATTGGAGTGGTTAGGGGAAAAACACTTGGATACATTCAAGTAAACATCCAATGTGTAGGTTTTCTTGATGTATTTATAAAACCTATCCTTTCCATCCTTATTGTGAAGATGTTGCATGTCACTAACTTCTTCGATGAGAAGGTTGGTCATTTTAGCACTATCGTCTAGGGTGTGAAGGTTAACTTGGATATTGATGCAAGCCTCTTTCATGACTTGTTTGATTCCCTTGCTAATGGGGCAAAGGTCCCAACAAGAATAGCGAAGGAACTAGGTCATTGTGATGAAGTTTTGTAGTGGCTTGGTGCCAACATGGGCCACTCAAGAATTTCCATGGATGGTTCCATGAACCTTGATGCAAAGAAGTAATATTCTTTGTTCAAGTATCATGCATTTCCTAAACTATTATTGCAAAAGAAGGTGATTGGCATAGCTTAGGGATGGACCATTAAGAAGGTCCTAATGGATGACACTTGGTCTAACTAGGTAGATGCTTTGGCTATTGGGCTTATAGAAGAGATCCTTAGACTCTATGTAGACACCTCTACAATAATCAACATGCATTTTTTATTTTTTATAGGTTATTTAAAGAGGTTTTTAAATTTTTTGGTGGTGTATAGAAATGGATGATGGATTCCCCAAGAGCCAAGATAACTTTCTAAGCCTTGGATAAAGCAAATTTATCCAATGGTGTAGGCTTAAAACCCACCAAAAGGGATGGATGATACATTATCCATTACCACTAAGGATGTCAATGTTATGTAGTTTGAGTCTCTTGACAACATAGATGATGAGGAGCCTCTAACATTCCTATCAAGCATTCAAGAGGCCAAATGACTACATAGGGAGTCCAAAGGGACTGCCAGAGAGAAACTTAAGAGGCCTATGGAGGAAGTGTCATTGACATTAGACCAACCTACCCCAAAGAATCTTAAGTTTAAGCTTAGACCATCATAGTAGGTAGTTACAAGCATGCTTTGTTTAAATTTTACGATTGCATGTTTTAACATTTATGGCTACTTTATGGTTTCATGTGTTAACCAGTTTTATATGTGCTATTGTTGTAGATAAACATCATGCTATGACATCCCAAGCCCCCATCAAGGAAAAACAAAGGCATGTAGAAGAGGCACTTGTAAAGCAACCTAAGGTTGAATGGTTTGTCAATGTAGATATAAATGATCTAAATGCCTTGTTTGGTGAGGCAGTGCTAAGTACATTTTCCATTGTCATCCTAGAGGAGGAAGAGGAGGAGGAGCCAAGTATGTCCCTTGCCTTGATGTTTTTGTTATATCTTATAGTTTAATTCTAGTTTTCATTCTAACCATTCAATGATTGTTATGCTTATAGTATTTCTTGAGCCACCAATGTAAGCATCTGTCCCTAAGTTTCATGTGAAACCATGGGTGGAGACTCCAAATAGGATGGAGTTCATGCATGGGATGGCTACGGATGTCATTGACTAGTTACAATAGATTGCACCCAAGATAGGTAAGGACTTTGTTTTATGTGCCTTAGTTGATTGTCAATGCTATAGTTTATGCTTGTGTCATGGATCTTTTAGGTTGTACATTATGTTTATGATTATATTTCATGCTTATGTAGTGCCTTTTGTGGAGTGGGACCCCAACAAAGACATGGAGATTGACTCCTTGCCTAAACTTCCCTATGATGTATCTAGTGTACTCTTGAATTTGTATGAGACTACTACTACTCTAGCAATGTCATGTGCAAAAACTTCATGGGAGCTAGATAGGTCTAATGAATCCACATGGGAGGAAGTTTTGACCTTAAGAAAGAAGACTCAATGGTAACAGGAAATCATTAGAGATCTTTGAGACCTCAAGGCCTTTGTGGAGGCCCAAGTGACCAAGTTGAGGGACTTGTAGACTAGGAAGATCATGTGGGCCCACTACTGGCATGCCATTTAGGACAAAGTAGCAATCTTATGAGAGATGATAGAATAACAATCAACAATACAAGGTAGATCATGGGACGTACCTCAAGTGGCTTAAGGAGGAGATGGTTGGATAACGTAAGAGAGAGCTATTCATCCAAGGGACCTAGGTAGAGATTGCTTATCAACTTTTTAAAAGTACTCTCATGCTGGAGCAATCCCCTATTACTTGGATTACCACTACTACAGGAGAGACTTAAATGGTTGCTATGGCTTTAGAGCCATCTACTTAGGTTGCTATAGATAGGATTGGCATCATCTTTGGCATTGATCTTGGGGATGTTGACTAGGTCAACATGATGGAGGACCAACTCCTCCATTATTTGGAGGAAGGCCTTCCACTTCTATCCCCTAAAGTTATAGAGCCAAAATCTCCATAAGTTTGACATATTTTATGTTTTAGTTTTTGTTTTAAGATGTGGTTTTGGCTACAAGTTTCTAATTGGCTATATTTTATTGCATTTTAGGTCTTAAGAGACATTGGTAGTCCTAGCGGTGAGGGTAGAAATGACCCACCACTTCCTCATCCTCCATTAGCTTAGCTTGTTTGGCTATTTATTTTTATTTTCATGTTGATGGCTATGATTAGCCAAAACTATGTTATAGATTATTTTTTGACATTTTTTCCATGTAGTGTGGCCATGGCTATGTATGTTGTGGACATTCTAACTTTAAATTTTAATTTTGGTTCTATTTTTGGCTATATATATATAGTTGTAGTAAACATTATAAATGTTGTGAACATTGATAATGGCTATGTTGACATTTTGGTTATAACATTAAATGACTAATTGATGTGATAATAGGCTAAACAAGAAGAAGTATAATAATAAACAAGATGTTTGTTAGTTTTAGGCCATTGTGGCATAGGCTGTATTATGCAATTGTGGCTACATTGCCTATTTAAGGCCAAGGAGGGTCATATTACTAGTTTAAAGTCTTATTAGACTATGACACTAGTTTAGAATCTTAGTATACTATGTTGTGTGATTATCTTTTCCAGTTTAAGACCATGGTAAGCCATAATGCTAGTTTAAGATCTTAGTGGACCATGATGTCAATTCAAGATCATAGTGAATTGCTATGCTAGTTTAAGTCCATAGTGGGCCACTGATGAAAAAGAAATATATATTTATAATGCCTTTTGATGTTTATAATATGAGGAAAAGAAAGCTATAGCAAATGAAAGTAGAAACTTAGGCTATATGCATAAATAGTAAAACAAATGCATAAAAAAATATAAAAGAAAAGTTAGGATATATGGCTATTTGGTTATAAGGGTATGAGATGGAAAAGGTTAAGGTAAACTTAAATTGTGCAGATTCTTCCTAATTTTTGGAAGATTATGGAATGAGTAAGGTATACTCTAAACAAGCTTATATTCATCATTCCCATCAGTTATGATGTTAAAAGGAATTTCATTCCATAACACATCCCTTTGCTTATCATTGTCATTGTTGGGTTGTTGCTCTCTTTTTTGTTGTTGGATTTCATGACTGGGAGCTTCTTCTGAAAGCTCCACTTTAGACCCCTATTCTATGTTTATGTTGTTAACAACTAGGGGAACAACGTTGTCACCATGAATGATGATTTTATCTCCCTTGTAAGGAAGGTAAATTTCTTGATGGATGGGTGAGGAAACAACTCATAATTGAGCTAACCAAGGTCTTCCTAAGATAGGGTTGTACCCTAGTATCTCCTCCATCACTAAGAAATTGGAAGTTTTGGGGAATTGATCTTCTACCATAAAATCCAAGGAGATAGATCCCTTGCTAACAAACCTTGATCCCTTGAAGGACTTAAGAGCTATAGTGGTCATAGGTTATATTTGCTCAGTTAGGCCCAAGCATTCAACAATGGTGAATGGGATGACATTTGTTGTACCTCCATCATCAACATGCACCAGATGTATTTTAAATTGTCCTATGTGTATGGTTATGAATAGAGGGGTCATAGTCACTTTACCATTTTGGGGATTAAATTTAATTTCACTATTACAAAATGTTAAGGATGTTGACTTCTCCTTCCTTGATAAGGAAGGAATCATCACTACATGGATGACTTCTTCATTAGTGGGGATGTCCTCACTAATGGAGATGATAGTCAACATTTTGACCAATGTCTCAATACCTATAGCAGAAGTCATGATCAAGTCATACAAGCTTAAAGTTGTATTCTTTTGCTTGAGGGATTGTTTGACTTGTTCCATTTCATTGAGAAATTTTTTATCATTGGCTATGGTCTTGTCATCCTAGTTATGCTTTACTTCCTCCATGCATCCTAAAATGTGAACTTCAGCTTTAGGATGCAATTGTTTGGACTTTTCCTTGTTGTTCTAGTTATGGGCTTTTTTGTCCTCCTATTGTTGGTTGGAGAAAGTTGGGCAGAGGAGGCCATGGGTATAGTTCATATGAAAGTGAGCTTTGGTGGGCCAACTTCCTTTCATGCCTCTATCTACTTGTCATCCTTGCTACTAGGCTTTTGCATATGCTTATTCCCTAGGATCTTTTGGTTATTAGTTGTTGGTTGTAAAGAAGAGGCAGTAGTAGTAGCCATTACAGGAGATTATTATGAAACTAGTTGGGATATAGCTACTTGGGTTGTGTTAGTCTGGGGTACCTTGATAACAAAAGGTTCCCTCATAGGCACTCATGATGGTACTCTTATGAAAAATGGGGATCTTGAGCTATGGGAAGCTGAAGAAGCCCTTTTTTTGTAGAGGGTACTTGAATCACAAATGGTTCTCTAGTAGGTCTCTAATCATCATCAATGTTGAATGCTGAAATAACCTAGGGGCTATTATTAGCATTCAAGACCTACATTGACTGGTTATGTGGCTGAGTTGGGTTGGATGCATCGAAGACCAACTTACCCCTATTTATCATCCTATGTAGGTCATCCTTCAATGTGAGGTAGAAGTTTATGTCATGACGTAGTATTTGATGATATCTGGAAATCATCCTTCATTTTTTGAGTGGGGTCTTTAACTATTTCACATAACTACTTGTGTTTCTTTCTAGTAGGTTTAATCATTTGTTTGTGTTGCATGCACTTACTCTTTAATAGTTGGTCTAGTAACTTTGATGGTTTCATAGGTTAAGTAGTGTATTTGGACCTATCCTTTCTTTCAAAGTTAGGTCTAGTTGTTATTAATGTAGTAGCCCTAGAGGTTGATGATTGGTTATTACGGTGATTAGTGGGGGCTTGGGTGATTTGTTCATTGGCCCCTAGTTTGTGGTCTTTATTTCTTTGATCACAGTTGCTATGATTGTATTGTTTTCTTTGTTTTTCTCTTTGTCTCATTTTGTATGTTGATTTTTATATGCTATGTAGTATGGATCATGAATAGGCTTCATAGCATCCTCTATATTTTTAGTTTTCAGGAACACTTCGCTAAGGGACCATGGATCAAGGTTGTAAAGTTTTAACTTAATAAAGTTGTTCACTGCCCCCTTGAATATGGCTAAAAGATGAGCTTTAGCTATGGGCTTTTTTATTTAGTTGAGTAGTCCATTCCATCGCTAGATGAACTTGTGTACAGGTTCTAAAGGCCCCCTACTTCATCTTCATGAGTTAATCAAGCATTACATCAGTCTTCAAGTTATACTTTAAACAATTAACAAAGTGGGCTACTATGTCCTCCAAATATGGGTAATGCATGGTACCAATAAAGTTCTTTCCTAGTCAAATACATAGGGAAAATACTCATGGTGGTATGAGGTAATGGTTGAAAGAGTAAGCATTTGGATTGAAAGGTAATAAGGTGAGCATTGGGATTACCTTCTCCATTGTATTTGCCAAATTGGGGAATAGGGATACTAGGAGAAAGTGTCAAGGATGGGATTGCAAGACATATGGGATCTTCTTGGTAGAAATTCATAATCTTGAAAATCTATGAGGTAGAGGCTTTAAGCCTTTTTAACTCCTTTGGCTAATCTTGGATCATTTGAAAGGCTTGATCCAAGCCTTGTGGGGGCCTTATTGGTTGTGGGAATTCTACATAGGGCTATGGCATTTGTTGTGAGGCTTGTGGCCTTGCTATGGATTACAAGATAGAAGGGAGAGGTTGCGTTATGGTTGTATATTATGGGCCAAATAAGGAAAAGGATGTTTGTGCCAGTAGCTAAGGCACACATGGGATAAATGGGGTGTGTGATCCCTCAGTTGCTTGGGGTCCCATGATGGGTTCACATGGGTAGTTAATGAATTTATGGTGTAAAAACCATCATTGATGATTGCACAGATTGAGGTTATGTGAAAAATGGCATAGATGTATTAAAGGTAGTGAAAACACCACAAAATTTTGGCCTAGCACTTTCAGACAAGATTCAAGCTAGTCATGCAGCTATCCAAGCATGAATATAGCATGACCAAACTTGGAGGCCTCCAAAACAGCCCCCGATGGTTCACGATTTAATAGGAAAAGTTTCCCTAGGGCCCACAAGTAGTTGCATCAACTTCTGGCATCTAGAATCAAAAGTTTCGAGCTCAAAATGCTTGGTTTTGGCTAAGTACACTTTGGTTACATTTTCTTACGCTGCACAACGTAAGGATCAACGTCACCAACTTTTGGAGCCCCAAAATTAAGACAAAATAGGCTGCAATCATTTACAAGAACCTCCCATGACCTTCACCAAGGTTCCCAGTAGCTCCCAGCCTCTAGAAAATCAAAATTTGGGCCTTAAATAAGGTATTTTCAGTTGATTACGCTGGAGCTACATTTTCTTACGCTGCACAACGTAAGGATTAGCATCACCAACATTTGGAGCCCTAAAATTGAGTTAAAATAGGCTGAAATTAAGCACAACGACCCCCCATGACCTTCACCAAGGCCCCCAGTAGCTCCTAGCCTCTAGAAAATCAAAATTTGGGCCTTAAATGAGGTATTTTTAGTTGGTGACGCTGGGGTTATTTTTTCAAACGTTGCACAGCGTAACCACAACATGACCAAACAAAAATACGGTAAGACAAGTAGTTTTAGGCAACATCTTTAACACTAGAGCAACCCACAGGGATTGGCAGCACTCGTATTTTTTCACAAGCTTCAAAAAATCCAAATTTGAACCTCAAATATGCCATTTTGACTTGGTGACGCTGGGGTTACTTTTTCAGACACTGCACAACGTAAGCAAAGAGAAATCAACCAAAACAAGCCCAAAACGACATCCAAATCAGCCCAAATTCGGCACACAGAACCCTCATGACCCATGGCATGCAGATCCACTTTGGAAATGGGTCTCATAGGTCAAAAATGGATTCAAAATGCATAATTTTCAGATCAAATGTTGTTAGTCACGCTAGCATGCTTCCAGCAACGTAAACCCAATGTAAACACTTTCATACGCTAGATGCTGGACATCGGATGCCAAATGCTGATGCCAGAATAGGCTGTGCACATATCAGTACTAGATCCATGCATGCTAGAGGCTTTGACAGCATAAAAAATAGCTTAAAACTACAGATCCAGAGGCCAGACACCCAGATCCATGTTTGTACATTAACATTTGTTGCATGTTTGACATTTTATTCAGTGTTTCAAGTTCTTGCACTGAGCATTACGCATGCTAGCATAAGAGATCTTGGATGCTATACTATACATTCTAACAACTTCTGTGCATCTGGTCAGCGCACACACCTAGCACTCGATCTGAATTTTTCTCACCCTGTAGCCACTGATCTTCTCCCAGATCCGAATCTCACACTAAAAACCCTATAAATCTCCTATTTTTCCACTAGATCAAGGTTCAATAAATTGGAATCACACACACTTAAGAAATCTAGGCATCAATCTCATACACTAGGCTTCATACATACTTGGACTCTGTACACCTACAATCCAAAACCTGCATCCTCCCAGCATCCGCCTTGCGACCAACCCACGATTGCGTTCTGACCAGTGCACATTCTAATTTTTTATCAATACAAATAGTTTGCATTATTGCCCAGATTCTTATAGTTTACATTATTGTTCCTGTTCACATTTTTCCTATTTTCATTATTTATCATTTAAACAATTTACATTCATTTACATTCAGTTTTGTATTTGTTTACGTATAACCCATTGCATCGCAATCGCATACGTTCGTCCTCATTTGATCCGTGTGCAGACCATTTAAGGAACTCTGCCTCCATTGATTTCCAGCTTGCCCTTAGGTGAAGGTAGGGTCTTACTATTTCATCCATATATCTCTCAATGTCCATTCATTCCAGCCTCTCACCGAAAATTTCAGATGGTACAGTAAAATGGCGCTAGAAGGAGGGCCATTTCTTTGTTAGATCTGCCTCTTAGCATCCCAGATCCAGCATTCACACACTGCTGTGATTGTCAGCATTCCTATGCTACCTTGTTCCCAGCATTCAGGCACTGTTTCCTGCTCATAAATCCTATTATCTAGTCCAGATGCTGTTTTAGAGTTTTCCAGACATGTTCCTGCTTGAATCACAGCATCCTGCACCTTCCCTTCTCAGATCCAGACACTTCCCTCAGTGTCCTACACTCCTTTCCAATTTTAGACATTGTTTATAGTGTTCCTCATCCTTATCTCTCTTTTTTGATGCTATTCATAGTGTTCAAATCTAAGTTTTCTTCTTAGACGCAACGTCTAGCACTTAGTTTTCTCACCCAAGTGCTCCATCTAGCATCCAAACGTTGTGCCTTAGCTTCAAAAGCTGAACTTGGTTTACTCAAACGGACATTGGTCACGCTGCTCCTCACCCTACCTTATATGCTATGCAAATTAATTATACACTGCACCTATTGAAACTCCTTGTACGCTACTCCTGGTGTTCATATGTTATAGTACATTTTTATACACTGAAACTTCTTTGTACATTGTTCAACACTTAGCCATATTTTCTCTCTTTGACACTTAGCCATATTTTTTCTTTCACTTATGCTATTACATCTAGACACTTTGACAATGGACCCTGTGCACACCAACATCACCACCATGCCCGTCACCGACTTCGGTACTACAATCTTGGGTCCCGTCACCGCTGCTGAGTCCATGGTTGCCCTTAGCAAGATGAATCCTCAGGGGCCATCTTGTTGATCACTGAGATTGCAAGGTAAAGATCCCACGTTCACCATCTTAACACCTGAACAATATAACTTTATTTGTGTTAAAATCCAAGCTAACCTGGCCATTGACCAAGCCAAGCTGGAAACAAAGAGACACTATGAGCTAATTTACAAAGGAGGCCATGACTTTATTCCCATCGCCTATGATGTCATCCCACTTACTGAATCCCACCATGAACTCCTATCACAACTTCTCATGGCAAGGAACCAAACCTCATACCAACCTACCATAGAATCTCAAAATGGAGATGAGGAAGATAATTTCATGGCTCAATCCAAACATGGAGATTTGTACCATACTCTCAGTCCACATACTTACGTGAACCTGTTATTTCACCCTTTCATGGGAGAGACCATGTCTCTTCATATAGTTAAAAGCACTCGAGCACATGCACCCCAATAGGAAGTACCCACTCTTATTCCCACTCTCCCTATGACCAATACTCAATTCAATATACCCATCCCCACTATTACTCCGTTCACCATGTTATCCCCTCTCTTACAAGTACAACCCCAACAAACCCCCTTTCAAACTAATGTAGGAGCAACTTTTCCACCCCAAGTAATCGGGATGCCATCTCTGATACCCGCATCCACATCTACACACTTCATCCCACGAGTGCAGGTTCATACCACACCCCTGGCTTGTCCAGTACAACACCAGGTACAAAGTCTCCCTTCACAACCCATAATTGGCCAATGGCCTACCCCTATTGCTCAACAACAACAACAACAACCCACACCTTATGGTATGCCACCCTTAGTAGTGCCCACTATAAATATTCCACAAGTGCAACCTCCGACCACTTAACTTTATTCTTTCCCACCCACTGCATAGCAGTCTAATTTGTATGGCACTCAAATTGGCCAACCTACTACTCCACCAAGTGCCCAAGAATGGGCCGAAACAAAAAAGATGATGCAAGAGCTCACTGATGAGGTAAAATGCCTCAAAACTGCTAACAATGAAGAGCTTAAAGTATTATACTTTTACCAAGATGATCCTATCAGCTCTTTAGTACCACCATTAACCTTTCCCAAAGGAGTTTCTTTTCCTCAACTAACCAACTACAACGGGGAAGGAGACCCCAACACCCATCTAGTCACATTTAGACTAGAATACCTATTGCTTCAGGCCTGACCCCATGCAATCTTGCGTGTGTTCACAATGTTCCTCACTAGCAGAGCATTAGAATGGTACTGAGCCTTGCCTCATAACTCCATATCCTCTTTGGAGGATCTCTTACACCAGTTCGTTACTAGGTTTAAATACAACCTAAAACCTAAAGAAACCTTGGACAGTCTGATACAAGTAAAACAAGCACGGCTTGAACCTATACAAAAATTTACCTAAAGATGGAGTGTCATGCTCAACGAACTTCATGAGCCAATTCTAGAAACATACCTTCTTACGATTCTTAAGGGACCTATGAATGATTTTTTCAAATTAAAACTATACTATCTAAATGTGTGCACTCTAAGCCAAGCTTTTGTACAGATTAAAAACATAGAAGAGGTAGCCCAAAATAGCCATGACCCTACTTACTCAGCCTTCAAAAATCAACACAC
>MNCI01015097.1:179043-189240 GCA_015680685.1 Gnetum montanum
CAAACAGGATGACACTACTCTCGAGCTTAAACAGGATGCCACACCCATTGACAACCAAAATGATAACCAATCTCCAAACCGTGATCCCCTAGAAAATATGGAAACATTACAAAACATGGAAACATTGGAGCATGCTGACATAGGAGTTATTCCTCTAGATGTCTCATGGTCAAAATTACCATTTAACATAATTAGCGAAGGAGACGTTGAATATACGATTACATTGACATGCCCGACACACCATGTCAATATTCAAAAATTAAAGAAGCTACTCAACTGTTAAACTACTATTTGTCTGAAATGACGTTAAACTACTACTCATCTGAAATGACGTTAAACAACTACTTGTCCGAAATGAAGTTAAACTACTATTCTTCCGAAATGACATTAAACTACAACTGTCCGAAAAGATGTTAAAATACCACATGTCCGCAATGACATAAAACTAGCCACAGTCAGGAATGGCTGGTTTATTTTAAAGCTCACTGAAATAGTCTAAAGCTCTCTTGTTTTCTTGTGGCCCAAAATGACCTTAAACTAGAACAAGTTATATTTCTGTTTCTTTAAAATTACATTCTTTGTCTGCATGCATAGTTGCATCCTTGCTTTACAAATTACTATTCCACTTACACTTCTTCTACGCTATTATCATTTTAGTTGCATTCATGCTTATATTTACAAATAGTTAAAACAAAAAAATAAAAAATAAAATAATAATAATAATAATAATAAAATATTTTTTGTTTACACTTGTGTTTATTAAAAGTTTGGACAAAACTTAAAAAAAACTTGAATAACATAAAAATAGCAAAAAAAAAATGTATAAATGTATAAATGGATAATATCAAATGTTAACATTATATCATATATTTGCTTTCATACAATCCACAAAATTCCAAACAAAAAAAAACATAACTAAGCTAACAACAATGACAAGTTAAACTAAACATTAGCACTAGGAGGGGCTTGGTCCTCAAACTCATCCGCATCATCGGGTCCCACTCCACTGGGGCCACCATCATCATCATCATGTCCCTTTGAAAAATTGAAAGTAGAAAATAACTAATGGGTGAAAGGTAAAAGAAAAAAAAATAGAGCATTAACTGGAAAACAACAAAAACGTTACAATACCAAAATACTTACAGATGAAGAAGGTCTGAGTCTAAACTCTAAACGATGAAGAATCTCTTCTTCTGGTACACATGACCAATCTTTTTCTTCGAGGCCTAAATCAACATTGGTTATGGCCTTGCCCTTGTCCACGGACGTCCATGTGGGATGTTCAAGAGGAAATTGGCCTACCAAAACCTCCCTAGAAGCAGTAGTGATGGATCTCTCAGGAGACCCCTCCACTGCAGTGCACTCAACAAACTTATCGTAGGAGGATCATAGACCCAAACCCTCGACGAACATTTCCAACCGACGTTGTTCAATAGACGCTTCTTTTAGCCATCTCTTGTATTGGTATTTGTGGTCTTTCTGATCCTGGCCCCATTTTTGTACCTTGGCAGTGAAGGCTTTCCAATCTTGGCATTTCCGGTTCAGCAAATCGATTTGAGCCCTTTGCTCGGCCAGCTTCCGAGTCACCTTTACTTTGCTATTTAACACATTCCAATATCTAGCGTAGGTGATCTCAGAAGTTCACCAGGTAATTTCCCCCACCAACTTAGCAGCCGCAAACTCATAACGTGATTTGTAATCATTTCTTTCCTCTGTTACCTTGGCATTATTCTTTTCAGCCGTTTGAACTTTCTGCCATAGTTGTTCAATGGAACGTCTGCAATTCCAAAGAGATTTATCATTTTGCACCATGCATTCGGCAACTACATCATAAATCTTCCTTGGAACTTGCCTAATATCTATAGGAAGTTCAAGCAAGCCATCGATATGGATGGTCTCAGATGGGTCCCATCCAAGTTTTGCACCTACCAATACAAGAAGCATAACTTAGCCAATCAAAAGATAAGACAAGTTAAAACAAAGTAACTCAAGTCACTAAAAGCACGTACCTAATTCAGGGTCAGCCTCTTGAAGGCGATTAACCACTTCATTGACAATACCGGTAACAAAGTCCACTCTGTTAGGCATTTTAGTCCATGATTTAGGTTCATTTGTTGAGCCTGAACCAGCCTAGGAAGTTGTTTCAGCTGGTGCCTGTAATCTAGGTACTTTTATTCGAAGATTAGGAGCCTTCGCCGTTTCAGCGCCTAAGCCTTGTAATAACAAAAGAAAAGCCAAACATCAATAATAATAATAATAATAATAAGAATAATAATAAAATATATAGGAAACATACCACAATAAATAAAACATACCAAAAACCCCTTGGTCGGTCAACTCTGGTGGATCACCAAGATGTAATGTTCCCCCAAAAAAGCCATCAAACACTTCTCTCTCCTCACTAGAGTGTTTAAGGACATTTGAGCCTTTAGCAAGATTCACTTTCATTTCTTCTTCTACACGTTCTTCCACACATTCCTCTAGGGAGATAAGAATCTCGCCGACCTCTGCTGCGTTAGCTTCTTCTATTTCCTCGACTTGATTAGTGGGAGTCACTGCTAGTTCAACCACTAGACCTTGTTTAGCCCTTTCTATTTCAGGGGTATTCTCTGATAACATTCATAAACTCAAAATTAGCATCATGTAATAAGTGAATAAAATCCAAAAACATAAAACACTAACAATAAATAAAATGTACTTACCACACTTTGGCACAGGCACACTTGCTTACCATAATTGCTTACCATTATTGCTTACCATTAACATAATTGCTTACCATTAACAAATGGATCAGGCACACTTGGCATTGGATCAACCACTGGAGGAAACACAGGACTGTTACGGGACCAATCTTTATGTAGCCACCCATGAGCTTCATACTTCTCAAAGGCTCTAGAATACTATTTGTGATAATCGACAAGTGCACCCTTCGTTTGGGCTAACATGGCACCATGAAGAGTGGGGCCCACCAGAAAAGCCTCCAAGGATGTACGTGTCCAGTCAAGTCCGTCATCATTTCTACACATTCCATCTTTATCAAACTGGGGCATGCGAAGAAACGATGATCGAACATCAACAATAGTGTAACATCAAAATGAGTAGAATAAAAGAAAAATCGCAGGAGCTTACCTATCTACCCTGTACAATATTCCAGGTGCATTTTGGAACAATGTATGTGCACAAAAAGTTAGGAAGAGGGTACTACTGCTGTTGTAGTGGTTGTAAGATTGTAACTCCCACAAACGAGTCAAAGGGCAACTAGATCGAGGAACTTCTGCAGGACCATCACCAACTTTAAATAGCCCCTCATCCACATAAATAACAAATGCCAATATACCATTGGATGAACCAGGCAGGATGGTCTCAACAACACTACGAGCCACTTCTTCACTCAAATGAGACCAAATCACAATGTTGAAGCCCTACAAAATGAAGGATAGAAACTCGCTAGCACCCGGTTGAAACCATAATGCTTGTGACCTGATCTCCATATCATGTGGAGGTGCATCAGGTTCCATAGCACCGAACCACGTAAGCACACCTATGAGCTCCACCACCAAGAGAATAGGTTTAAGACCCCCGCACATAGCCAGAAATTAAAATAAGCATACATAAAACATAAAACCCAAAACACATAGAACACATAAAACCTTTTTCCTAGAGTTAAGACCATAAACTGACACCATACCCAACCCACCACTTAAAACACAAGTAACACTTACATCCTGGTGTCATGATGGTAAACTGACACCACACTTAGTCCTAGAATTATGACTTAAAACTAATACCAACCCATATTTCAAACACATAAAATAATTCCCCAGTGGACAAGATATTGTAACAATCACTGTAGAGATACTTGAATGCATATAAACATATAAATTATTCATACACAACAGTTTACACTAACACTTAAGTGCATACTTAGCATGCTGGACACTTAGAAAAATTAGTTTACCATTGGCATCTAAACAAATTAGTACTAGGATCACCCACAAATATTTTATAAAATGCATTGGGGAGGGGCCTGGTCCCCAAACTCACCTCACCTACAATGATTGAAAACCTTTCAGACGCTGAAAAAATCCAGTAAAACAAATAACTGCAAAAAATGAAAAAAATATATATATAGCAAAAAAACTTTCTTTTTGCACTATACACTAAAGATATTAGTAGATGACACTATTTTTCAATCCTTTATTCTCAACTTTTGACCATAACAAATTGACCATAAAAAATAGAATTAGTTTTTGACAAATTTGGAAGAAAAAAATATAGCTAAACGAAAAAACAAAGAAATAAATAAATGATAAATCAACAACACTTTTTGTTGTCATTGTAATATAGCTAAACGATTTTTGTAATCAATAAAATTATGTCGAATTTAGATCTAACTAGGTTGTAATAATTCAATTTCAAAGAAAAAAAATCTAACAAAAAAAAAACTAAACCTTGCTTTACTTAGAAGGTTCCTTTCCGTACAAAACTACCCAAGTCTATACCTTGTAGGATAGTTAGTTGCCTAAAACTTCCTTAGCCGCATACATTACTTCAATAGTAATATTGTTTATACCATTATTCTGCACGAAATTTTCTGTATTTCGCTTTACTTTATCCCAAATAAACCAAGGTATTTTTAGAAATTCTAATTGACTTTCTGCATCCCTCGATAACTCTCCATTATAAAAACAAAGCACCATGAGCTTGCATATAACCATTGGCAATGGTGGGATTCGTTGGTTTATAAGCAAATAGATTTTAAAATAGTTGAACAAGCATCCATCCATCATCATGTTCATGACTCATGACCCATGACGATGACCCTTTTTTGTTTTTTTTTCTATTTTCAGTAAAAGTATGAACAAAAGAGCAAAAACTAGCAATGAACAATAAACACGCGTGAATGTGCGAGTCATGGTGGAACCTTTGATGCTCCCAAAGGTAGGCAAATCCATGCAAATACAATGTTTTTCTCACACGCCCCATCCAGAACTTGATTTCTGTATGACCCATACTTGCCTCTTCAGCCTACGTTCACCATAGTGTTTGTTTATTTATTCGTACTCCCTTGTTTTCTGCGATTCGTCTCATGCCGATGCCATGAATCTTGATTTCTTGCTTGCCCCATCACTAAAAACGAGGGCAACAACTCATGCTCACGCGGCACACAATGGCAACAACTTAAGATAAAATAAAAATAATTCATAATAGTGCCGTAAGGCCCAACTCATGCTATGCCCACATGTGTTATTCACACCAATACTAAGGTACACTCATGCCGCAACTTAGGGGATGCGTAATCTATGCACCCTGCATTACACACATTAGTTTAACTGTGGAAATTCAAGCCACTCACGCTTACGCCAATACTCAGTTGAATGTTATTTCCCGAGAATTACCATTTCATCAGTGGAATAAACTCACATTTACGTTTTGCGACAAAATACACTGCCATGGCATCAAAACATGTCATTTTCGGCATCAATATTTTATCATTGGACTAGATAAAATATATATTTTACACAGACAAATCAACGTAATAAATCACCAATTTAATAAAGCACGGTGTCAATTTCCTTTTATATAAAACTAATATGTTGGCCATATAAGGTGATTTATCCGATAACATAACATGATTTAAAAGGTTGTGTTAAATTATTTTAATGGACTGAAATTACTTTAAACTAAAAGTTCCAATATTCACCAAACATCACTTGATAAATTACATGCTATATATCTTTATTGCCCATAACGATGCTTAGAATTAAAGGCTTTGATCAAAAAGCCTTTCCCCGTTACTTGTAAATCATTATGCCTACCGTGCTTTCATTTTGCCAGTACACTGTTGTTGGAGATAAGCTTAACTTGTAAGAAACGACCAATTCCTCTCCCGTTTTTAACCAAAACCTGAGTCACTCACATAGTGTACGCGAAGTCAGGTGCTAGTATTCATTAAAAATAAATTTTTTTTCACTAATATGGGAAAACCAAACTACTCACGCTGATATTGAAAACCAAACTACTTACGCTGATACTGAAAGAGTGTACTCACGCTGATGAAAACACTCACGCTGAAATATTCATCCATGATGATGATTGGGTTGTAGACTCACGCTGCCTATGATCTTGTACTCACCCTCACGCTGATTTTTTCCCATTATTTATGCATATTTTAACTACATAAACTCACGCTAACGCTGGGACAGGTACTCATGCTAATGCTTGGTCCTGTACTCATGCTAACGTTGATCCTAGCACTGCATTCATGTTGATCTTTGAGTCATGTACTCACGCTAGATGAGGCCCTATACACACTATGAGGAATGCAAACTCTACAATGCATAGCAAGGAAAAACAAAAAAAAAATTGCAGAAACCCTGGCCCTCCCCAAAACCGTAAAAATAAAATACACAAAAAAAACCATAACATTGACTTCCGTGACCTCAACATTGCAACCATAAAGGATGACTTCTCTCTACCTAGCATTGATCAACTTGTTGATTCAACTACTGGGCATGCATTGTTATCTTTTATGGATGGCTTTTCAAGATACAACCAGATTAGGATCAACCCTGAACGTCAACTCAAGATAACCTTTATGACACCATGGGGTACATTTTGCTATACGATGATGTCATTCGGTCTCAAGAATGCTAGGGCCACATATCAATGAGCGATGACATTCATTTTTAGTGATTACATGTTCAACTCGCTCAATGACTATGTAGATGACATTGCAGTCAAATCAAAAACAACTGAGCAACATGTACAAGATCTAGACTTGGTACTGAAACATTGTCTAAAATACAAGCTTAGACTCAACCCGACGAAATGTGTCTTTGGGGTCAAAAAAAGTAAAATGCTTCGATTCGTCGTATCTAAAACAAGGATACGAGTGGATCAGGATAAGGTTAAGGTGATAACAAAACTAAAACCACCTAGCAACCAACTTTGCGTTCTACAAGGTAGATTACAGTTTATCATACTTTTCATTGAAAAACTTATGGACAAGTTGAGGCCTATGCAGTACTTATTGCGCAAGAATGTCCATTTTGAATGGACTCCACAATGCCAAGAAGCCTTTGAGAACATCAAAACGACACTAGCTCAATTACCGATAGTTCATCCACCATAGAACAATAAACCATTTTACATCTACCTTGCAACATCTGAATCATCTATTGCATCTATGCTTTGTCAGAAATGCGATGATGGAACCGAAATCCCTATTTACTACTTGAGCCATGCATTAGTAGCCTACGAACAACGTTACAATGACATGGAAAGGTCATTTGTTGCCCTTATATTTTCTTTAAAGAAGTGGCGATATTATCTCTTCCATAACCAAGTTAATATCATCTATAAAGACAATGTGCTCAGAGCTATCACGAACAACATATATGAATCAAGCAAGATAGCTAGATAGAAAGCAAGGATTGTTGAGTTTGACCTACACTACATAGCTCAATCATCAGTTAAAGGTCAAGCTATAGTCAATCAAATGACTGCATCACCGATGAAAGACCAAGCAACGATCAACCCAGAGTTTCCTGATAAGAATGTAAACACAATAGACACAGTACCTAATAACTACAATGCAATCTTAAATTTTGATGAAGCATCGACTTCCCGAGGAGGAAGTTCTACAGCAGTCATCACATATCCCTCTGGGGAGATCCGACCCTTTGCTTATCGTTTAAAATTTCCTTGTACTAACAATGTGGTAGAGTACGAAGGTCTTCTTAGAGGTCTCATGGAAACACTAACTTCAGAAATCACACGGCTCGTAGTTAGAGGCGACTCACAGTTAGTCATCAATCAGGTCACAGATGTATATTCATGTAAAGCTTTACATTTACAACCATACTGTGACTTGGCAAAACACCTGTTAAAAAAATTCACAAACATAGATGTGCAACATGTTTCCATAAGTGACAATACCATTGCAGATGCACTTGCAACACTAGCCCTAAAAATTTCACCTAACATGTTTCATGCGTTGCCCAGTTCCATAAGGAGTTGTGCCAAGCCCATAACTGATGCTCCCGATGAACTACCCATAGCATCCGTTAGCACGACATAAGCCGTGGAATGGTACAATGATATAAAGAAGTACCTTCTACATGGTGAACCACCTCAACATCTAATGAATGCTCAGAAGGACACAGTGTGGAAACGCTTTGGGTAGTATGCACTAGTAGGGAACACATTATGTCGTAGATTCTATGAAGGCATTTTGTTAGTGTGCGTTAGTAGCATCGATGGCCAAACCATCGTAGAGCAGGTTCACGAAAGACTTTGTGGAGGGCACATAGCATCCAAGGTAATGGGAACTAAAATTAGACGTTTAGGCTACTATTGGCCGCTCATGGAGTATGACTGTTTCTCCAAGGTCAAAACGTGTAGCATCTATTAAAAACATGGTAATCTTATACATGTGCCACCTAACAAGTTGCATACATCTCAAATCACATGGCCCTTCCAGAAATGGGGGTTATACATCATAGGACCAATAACTCCCCCATCTTCCGTAGGACATAGCTTCATTATAACCACAATGGAATATTTTACAAAATGGGTAGAAGCTATTCCTCTTAGGAAGACCACATCAAAACAAGTATGCAACTTTATCCTTGAAAACATTGTGACTCGTTTTGGCATTCTAATGACCATAATCACTGATAACGGACCACAATTTAACAGTGTTGAAGAAAAACCTTTTGTGAGAGCCTAGGCATCAAACATTCATTTTCATCACCATACTATCCTCAGAGAAACGGTCAAGTAGAATCCACTAATAAAATGGCTATCATGGTGCTCAAGAAAATGCTTAATCAAAGCAAAAGAAGATGGCACGAACAGCTAGTTTACACGCTATGGGCATATCGAACGACGCATAGAACATCCATAGGTAAAACACCGTATAGTCTTCTTTATGGTTTAGAAGTTGTTTTACCTTTGGAGTTGTAGGTATCTTCATTGCAGATCACACTCTATGGACTCCTCGATGAAAGTCAAAACAATGACTTGCACATTGTTGACCTTAACTTAGTGGAGGAGGAATGAAGGCGCACGCTGGATCAAATCGAGTGGTACCAGAAGCAACAACAACAGTGACATCAACATGGCATTCACAAGTGCCTGATCAAGGAAGGTGACCTTGTCCTTAAGGCAGTCCATGAACACTCGGATAAATTCTCAGCCAACTGGGAAGGGCCTTACTTGGGCACTAAAGAGTACGAAAATGGAGCATTCAAACTAGCTGATATGAACGGTAACGAGCTTTCTCATCCAACAAATCACATGTACCTCAAGCCATTTTACATCTGAACAAAGCCTAAGGTATGCATTCGTCCTGGCATCATGATGATAAACTGATACCATAGATTCGTCTTGGCATCATGATGATAAACTAATACCACAGATTTATCCTGGAATCATGATAATAAACTGATACCATAGAGCAGTCCTAGAATCATGATCTAAAACTAATACCATAGATCATCTAGAATGACAATAAAATACTACACTCTCATCTAACAGAGTCTACTAAGACTATAAACTAGCTCACCTCTCCATAGTCTTCCATGACTATAAACTAGCATTGCACTATCCGCTATGACGATAAACTGGCAACATCCAATAGCTTATGACATAAAACTAATCCACAACAGTCTACCAAGACTATACACTAGCAACTTCTTCACTGGTCTACTAATTTGTTTCTATAATCAAATGACATGTCTTCATCAACCTACTGCATGAATTCATCACATGGACTCTGACAACATTGCTGCTACTCAATTTTGTTTGCCTATAGTTGCATGTGGTGTCTCCATCCCATCAGTTACATCCATGTTTAAAGTGTTAAGCTAACTCATTCACTCATGGTTTTCTTGTCTTCTTGGAGTTGTGTTTGCATGATGACACCTAGAGGTTGTTGGCGATCGTTTGGGACGCGACCGCCAACGAGTGTCCTCAAACAGGGTTTAGGTGCCTGCTGGTCTCTAGCAACACCAAGGCCCAGATACCTCCAAATAAACTCAGTAGTTAATGTGAGTATGTGTGTGTGCTGTTGCGGCATGTGGTTGTGAGAAATGTAACGATTGCATTGCGTGTAAACTACAAATGACTTACTTTAAAGAGATTCAGCCAACTTTGCCGAGTACTGTGAGTTGTTGAAAATTTCCTATTTTG
>MNCI01015097.1:198791-226456 GCA_015680685.1 Gnetum montanum
ATATATATTTTTGCTATGAATATCTTCTATGGCTTATTCATATTTTATCACCTTTGTTGTTCAATGAAATGGCTAAATATGCCAACAGAGGTGTTCATACATAGATGCACTTCATCACAATGACAAGGTACCACATTGTTCCTGATGCATGTAACCAAGTTAATCAAACTATTCACAAGTACATTCCCAGTTCCCCAAATGCCCCTCATTCCCTAACATGTCCTCTCTACCCTATTCAATTACATTTCTTGGATACATCCCAGTCACCCCAAAACTCTGAACACGTGGTTGCATACTCTAACTCTCCAAGCAGTTGCAACACACAACACAACACATGAAATAGATACAAGCACATGAGCATGAGTATAACATTGAAAGAGAGCTCTGTTCAAAAAAAAGCAAAGAGCAAAATCCATCACAAGATCCTTGGTACTTTCCATACAAGCCCCAGGTGGGAAAGTACTTATCTTGGAAGAAAAAACTCGTGTCTCAAACAATCATGTTGCATCCCACTGCGTGGCTTTGGCTATGGGACAATGGGTTTCCTTTGACACTCAACAAGGGTCATGTTTATTCAAAGAATGCACCACCTCACCGCGTGGCTTTTGTTGTGACAACGAGTTCTCTTAAATAAGATACAAGAGTCTTGTTCCTCCAAAGGATGCACATCCCATGTCTTGGTCCCAAGTTCACTAGATATGGGCTATTGACAAGGACCAACATGATGTGTTCACACAAGAACATTCCTCTTCCCACAATTAAATAAAACCATCCTTTCATCAACCCTCGATCTCATAGTTACAAATCCTCTCCCTATACATCTCAAAATCTCATTTCCTGATCCCATGTAGTTCTGAACACAATGCGATGACATTTAGCCAAGTGCCAAAGAACAATGCTTGATACCTGGTTGCTCACGGTGTTTTGTACTTCTTTGTTAATGCCTCTTGGGTAGATTCCTCCAAGAGTCAACAAAGAGGGGCCAATAAAACACCATAAAATTTTGTCCTAGCACTTTCATACAAGATTCAAGCGAAGTCATGCAGCTATCCAAGCATGAATACAACATGACCAAACTTGGAGGCCTCCAAAATAGCCCCCGATGATTCACAATTCAATAGGCAAAGTCCCCCCAGGGCCCAGAGGCGGCTACATCAACTTTCGGCATCCAGAATCAAACGTTTCGAGCTCAAAATGCTTGGTTTTGGCTAAGTAAACTTTGGTTACAATTTCTTACACTACACAGCGTAAGGATCAATGTTGAAACACTATAAAAATGTCGAGGCCTCAACGGTTTGGCAAAATCTAGTGATTTAGGCAAGGAGTCGCGACAAGGCGTAGCACATTACAAATAAATTTCAGAAGACAAAACAAGACGATGGGTGCATGGTGGCAAGCCTTCAACTTTGCGAGTTTTCTATGTTTCAAAATCTTAACTTTTGGCATACTACACTACATTATGCAACATAGCGTGACATCGCATTACACAGCGCAATGTCAAAGGGCAGTCCACCAAAAAATCAAAGATGACAAACATTCAAGACTTCGACGACCCAACAAAAATCTTAAGGTTTAGGCAATGATTTGCAGCATGCCATGCATTTTAGCAGATTTTTTTTCTCGATTAAGGGGGCTGTTACGCTATATTACGTAGTGTAACGTAATAAATCCCAAAAAGGGTTGATCAGAAATAGAGGAAGTGCGGTGACAACACTTCAACTTTTTGCAGTTTTGCTATTTTACGTTGAATTACACTATGATGCGTAATTTAGTATAATGTAGCATAATGGAAGCAAAAATAGCACAATTTAGACATCAATAGTTCATACATCACAATATGCTCTCTAGTGTATTGTAGCCTAATCAAATGACAGTTTGTTGCAAAGCCCAAACAAGAGTGGTTTACGACGCACTATGCAGTATGGCGCCACAAGCTTCAATAACAAACACATCAGGTCGACGACATCTTGTAAGTTCAGGACACATGTCATCTAAACTACATTTTTCTCCTGACCCTAACCTTATAAATGCTCCAGTTGATGAAGATCAAGAGGTTGACAAAAAGTTTCTTTCAAGATTGGCAAGAGAGCAAAAGAGGATCAACGATCGTGAGAACATTAGAGGTGATTGTCAAGAACCCTTGATCAGAAACAGTCGGTTAATAGATATTCTGCCCCAAGTCTGACTTCCTTGTGCCCAGATTGGCTAGAACAAGGTAGATTGACCTTTGCTTATTTCATCTTTAGATAAATTTCTTGCTATTGGCATGTGCTTTGTCCAAACCGAAGTCCGCCTGTAATCATTGTATCCAACATATTTTGTTCATAAGTTAAAATCCCAGATCTTGGGGTTTCACTCTCTATAAATTTGATTCCTTGCATCCTATTTATACAGATTTTGCATTCGCTTTAAATCGTTTACATCGCTTTCAATTACTTTCAGGATTAACGACATTATATCTCCTAATTGGGATCGCCCTTTTGCCATTCAATTATTACAAAGGTTTTACTGAACAAATAAGTCCCTGTCTAATCGAAAAGACCGTTCAGGGCACCTCCGATTCATTTTTTCTCTAGCATGGTCCTCACATGGATCCAGGGTTAGAACTGTGTATGTGGACTTTCATTCGGTATTTCCAGTGACTGACGTTTTCCGTAGTTATAGTTTTCTAGTGCTAGAAGGAGGGCCACCATATTCGATCTGCATTTTATGGGTATTCTTGTAAGCTGTCTGTACCCATTGTCAATCAATGTAAACGTAATACCTCCGAGGTTGTTTATGAGATTGTGTGGTGCAGATCGGTCGCTTCAACGATTCCTTTGGAATCCTACAAGATAGAAAGCCCCGATTATTATCTTAGTTTGCCTTTTCCCTTGCAATCATTATCCCTATTGCCATTATTTACCAACCATATAGAGAATGACTACATCAACTACTGTTGTTGACACAGCCAACCTTGAGAACCCTTGGACTCTGCAAGGTACGCCTCCTGTGGTCGAGCCACTAACTAGTCTGGTGCGACCATGCTACTTCCTCAAGCTTCAAAACAAAGAGCCTGAGCAACACACTTAGCGCAGAGAACACTACAATTTCCTCTGTGCTAAGCTAGCGGCAAACCTACCCATGTATCCATAAGAATTCGAGAAAAAATGAGAGTACGAGTTCATGTACTGCAACGGGAAGGAATATACCCCTGATAGACCAAAAAAAGTGGATCCTAGATCAAATGTTGATGGCTAAGACATTGCCAGAACAACAGGAGGTGTTGTTCTACAATGAAATGCTTCATGATGAGCAAGATAATCTAGACTCCCACTTTAAAGGAGGTGGTCATGCTAATTTCACCATGGTCCCTCCCTCCACGATGTCCCACACAAATCCATTGTTCATGGTTACCACGCCCTTAACATTATCCAATACCAATCAAGTCCCACACTCATCGCACCTATATTTTCTCTCTCTGAATATCTTCCCAGGTGACGGTCCCTCGAAAATCATTCCTCAGCAGGTGCAACTAACTAATCCACCTCATCATACACCTGTGCCTATGTCATAGCATGTGCACGCAATACCTACGTCGCAATTACCTACAACACCCACCTTCATCCCAACCCACATGACAGAGCCTGCCACTATAGCATGGTGGGTTCCAAACATGCCACTCATTGTGCATCCTGCACAAATTTCCCATCATCCACATCATCAAAACCAGGTCCCGCAAGTGCTAAACCCAGTTGTAGGATTGTTGTCTATGCCCCCGGTTACATAAACAGCATATCCAATGGTGCAGCCGATGGTGGTCTCTCCATTTGCACCAACCACTAGATGGTGGATGCCACAAGAAACACTTCCTATAGGGACCATCCTGATAGCACCGACAATTGGCCAAGCTCCTACCTTCATTTTGCCACCTGTTGTTCCACAAACGACTTCGTCATCCACGGCTCTAGACCAAGCCTTCCAGCCCATTCAGACCCTTACTGAAGAGGTCAAACGTCTCAAGGCTACTGGTTCTAACACGATACAAGTCATGGATTTCTGCCATGATGATCTTATTAGTCCAGCAGTCCTTGTCCTATCATTGCCACCTGGGATGCCCCTTCCCCATTTTACAAAATATAATGGGGAAGGTAATCCCAATGCCCACCTCATCACTTTCAGGTCAGAATCCTTATTATTGCAACAATGGCCACATACTATAATCTGTGTCTTTGCTATGTATTTAACGAGTAAAGCTCTAGACTAGTATCAAGCACTCCCATGTGCTTCCATCTCAACTTTGGAAGAGCTGTTAACTCAGTTTGTGACTTGTTTCAAATACAATCTGAAGCCGGAGGTCATGCTGGACCAGCTCATGGGAGTCAAGCAAGACCCGCTCGAGTCAGTTCAAAGGTTTATATAGTGGTGGAGTGCTATCTTGAATGAAATCCGCGAACCCATCACGGAAGCCCATCTATTAGCAATCTTCAAGGGAGCGATCAATGACTAAATCAAGTCTAAGCTGTATTACCTTGCTCCCCGTTCCCTCAGCCAAGCCTTTGCTTAGACTAAGAGCATCCAAGACACAGCAAAGGCTAGTAAAGATCCAGCGTATGTGGTCTACAAGAATGCCCACAGCAAGGGTAAGGACAAAGGCAAAGCCATGACAACGATAGTAGCGATGGTTGTCGAGGGGGCCAAGAAGGAAAACAACAACAAGAAAACAACTGCAGAGCCTACCTAGCCGAC
Organism: Gnetum montanum; assembly: GCA_015680685.1. Classification (NCBI taxonomy): domain Eukaryota; kingdom Viridiplantae; phylum Streptophyta; class Gnetopsida; order Gnetales; family Gnetaceae; genus Gnetum; species Gnetum montanum. The sequence goes on from MNCI01015097.1 coordinate 203,520, forward strand.
AGCTAGCTCAAATGGCACCAATCAAGAAGCTCCTTCCACCCCTGAAGCACCTCCACAACTAAGGCCAAAATTTGAGCGTAAGGACCATTCAAATTACGCAACTCTACCTGTAAAGCCTTCTGAACTCTTGAAGCAATTACTAGGAACCGGCCATATTCGACACAAGGCGGTGTCCGAGGAGGCTCTGAAACATCATAGGTGCCATTGTGAGTTACTCAAGAACCCCTCCTTGGCCCAACCCAATGAACCACCAGTTCCCAAGAACTTTAGACTGGATCGGTTTTGTGACTACCATCAATTGTGTGGTCATGACATGGATTACTGATGGGCATTGAAAGATGACATTAAATGTATGATCGATTAAGGTGACCTGATCTTAGACAGCAGTAGTCTAGCTCACCCAGAAAACCAAGCCATGCATGCGTACCAAGACCCGTTAAATGCAAATAATGGAGGGTACACAATTAACATGGTAGGAGCAGAGGACGATAATTAGGCACAGCCGAAGCAGCCTTTCGTGTTGCGAACACATCCTTGCCTGTCCTAAATAGCAGATCCATCAGCATCGACAAGTGGTGCTCCAAGGTAACCTTTTATCCTTTGAGCCCCTTCTCAGACCATTGCTCGATAACTTGCTTTTGGTAAAGCCATGGCCTAGCCCGCGCCTACGCCTAAGGCACCCTTTCTCATAAGGGTGTCAAAACCATCAACCGCCCCTCCTGTGTAGGGGCAAACCTCCAAGTCAATCTCCCAATCCCAACTTAACGAAAAAGGAGAAGGAGGTATGACAATTGGTATGGCCAAGGACCATCTTATGCTAGGGTTTCCCAAGCCTAAACCCCTCGCTTCTGTACCCTTGGCCCTATTTTCTAAAAATGATGAAGTTACGAAAATGCAACCATCTCCTCCTAGAAAAAAGAAACATAGCCCTTGACCAAATGTCACTCCTCCCTGAGAAATTTATCTCTTGGGGTGAATGGAAGAGGAAAAGGATGACAAGCAGCCAGATCATGGGTGGGATCTATTCGATGCCTTTACGCAAGTCAAACAGGCTCTAAAACAAAAAAATACAACATTAAGCCTTTATGACTTACTCATGACGTCACAGAAACATCATGAGGCTATGGTTTGTATGCTGATGTCCATACCCGTGGATGAAAGCCTGCCAGGGAATGAAGAAGTGATTCATCCATTATGCTTCCTCTCACCGTTGAGAAGCCAGGGCCTTCCCTGTTGACCTTTCGTGATGAATCCATTAAGGACGATCCTGAAAAGGATCAGGTGACAATAACACCCATGTTCATCACCATCCGAGTTGGCCAACACCAAATTCAGAGAGTGCATATAGATGATGGGGCGGCCACTAATGTCATCCCATTTCGCATAGTGGATAAGCTAGGCTTGATCGATCAGATCAGTCCTACCACGACGTCGTGTCTAAATTCGTTCAATGGGGCATGAGTGCAAGTCAAAGGCACAGTGCACATCAACTTTTTGGTAGGGGAGAAATTCCTCATAGACGCAACGTTTATTGTCATCGAAGAGATGCCTGGCTTCAACTTGATCCTGGGGAGGTCTTGGTTGGCTAAACTGAGGGTAGTTTCATTACCTATCCATCAGGAGATCCATCTGCCCTATGCAAGAGGAGAAGTGGTCATCCACGGTGATGAAATAACCCCTCAGGCTGTTAATAACATAGAAATGGAATAGGGGTTAGAAATCGAAATGCCTGAAGATCAGTCCCCCATCCGAATGCTCGAACAAGCCAAAACAGTGGCCGATGACAGCCTAACTTGGGCCAAACTACTATTCCCAGAGGAAGATTGTGATGTAAAGGAAAAGGATCATAAATCCCCTCATCTTTACGCATCACCAAAAATAAAAGCAATCAGGAAGCAATTACAAAGTTTGCAAGTAAACCTTGTTATCTAACTACCATGCAGTTTATGCGTATTTTTTCATCAGCTATCCTATTTTTTGCTTTACAAACACTAATCACATTTACACATATATCTTTACGTTTCCACCAACTATTCTCATTTTACACTTATGCTTATTTTTTACACTTCCACTAGCTATTCTCATTTCACGCTTATGCTTATTTTTTATGCTTCCACCAACTATTCTCATTTTACGCTTATGCTTATTTTTTGTGCTTATACAAGCTATTCTCATTTACAATTATGTTTATTTTTTTTACACTCCCACTAGCTATCTTTGTTACTCTTAACTTTATCTACAACTAATCATGTATGATTTGCACCTAAATTATCCATGGCCCAAAATGGCCTAAAACTAATTGCACCCTGCCATGGCTTAAAATTGGTGACTTAATGTTATTTATTCTTTCACACACCATATCCAAGGCCCAAAATGGCCTTAAACTATCCAAGGCCTGAAATGGCCTTAAACTATCCAGGGCCTGAAATGGCATTAAACTACCTATTAAAATCACAGTTTATGCTTGAACTAGTCAAAGGCCCGAAATGGCCTAAAACTAGCTATCTCATTTATGCTTTGCATCCGAATTATCTAGTGGCTTGCAATGGCTTTGAACTAGTAACTTCATTTACGCTACAAGCTTAAAATTATCTGCAGTTTTTCATAGCATCAAAACCTATTCATTTATGCTTTTCATAAAACTAAAACAGCAAAAGAACATCAAATTTAGTCCAAATTCACATTAAAATGTTAAAGAAAAATATTTTCTTTCATTTCGTCCCATCATAAAAAAAAATGAACTGTGGCTAATACAACCACACTATGCATCTCCTTTGTCCCCACTGTCACCCATATCCCTCAGCTCCATCTCTACATCGAGCAAATTGTCCTCGTAGGGGCACCTTTTTCAGGTGGAATTTCTTCATGAAAGTGGCCCTCCCTACCAGGCTCTTCTACATGAGGTTGTTTGCCATGACATTGATCATCATCATTATACTCTGTCCCCTACAAACCCTCTTTGTGAGGATCGTCATCCATGTCATGTTCATCCTGCTGAAGAACCTCCTCAGGTCATTCCTGCAATTAGACATAATACGCATATTGACATCGCGATCAAATCTAGGTATAACAAAAAGCATAATAAAACAACAACTCACCTATGATGGTCCTGCATCAGTATCAAATGGGATTTGTTCTAATCCAACCCATAGATGTTGCATAATTTCATCCTTGGTAAGCTCAAACCAAACCCCATCTCCTAGATTAGCTTCAGCCCTAACCTTCCCTTTCCATACGAGTCCATCAGGGTGGTTTAGGGAAGAAGGAAGGGATGGTTTTCTTCCCCCAGGAAGAGTCATTTCTCTTTATGGGGAGGCACTTATTTTCACTTGCTCTTGAAACTTTTCAAATGCACTGGAAGCACCAATAACGTTGAGGAATAGTCAAAGAGACTGAGCCTCGACAACAGAGTCCCTGTAATGTTGACAATAGGTAGCACATTCTCACTTATAGAAATATTTATGATCTTTCTACATCTACTCCCATTCCTGCATGCTCGCACTAAAATCCTTCCAGTCTTGATTTTTCTGAGCTAGGAGATCCATTTGCATCCGTTGCTCGACCAATTCATGGCTGGTCTGGACACTGTTTCAGATGACTGTCCAATAATGGGCATAATCTATAACAGCCATTTGCTAGTCCTCGTTGCCTGTCCCCTGAGCTTGCAGGAATTCATTCCATGACCTCAAATCCCCCACTTCATCACCTAGAGCCATGCTCTCCTTCTTTGATCTTTGCAATCTCTTCCAAAGGTCTTTGTTTACACTTTAACATTCCCAAAAGGAGCGAGTCGAATGTACAACACATTTATGCATCTCTTCATAAATGCTACGTGGCACAACGATTGCTTCTGATGGAGGTCCGGTGGCATCTAGATCAATAGGCTTCGATGGATCCCATCTGAGTCAAGCTCCTGATAATATAAAATGATGGTTAGGCATAATTAGGTAACATAATACCACAATGGAACAACTTCTGTGTAATGATTATATTGTACCCACTTCAGGATCGATTTGCTCCAAGCGACCAATCATATCTTGGATGATGCCTTCCATAAAGGCGAATTTATCAGGAAATTCGCCCTAGGATTGAGTTGCCACTATCGACAAGTGTACGTCCTGGTCACCTATTATGTAGAACAAGTTCCATATAATGACATAATTGAGACATTACGATGACCAGTATAAGCTCTAGAAGTAATTTTCTAGAGTTTAGTACGGTATAAAAGTTAACCTCACTAAGTCACAAGTCATTTACCTCTTCCTGTCCTAGATGAAAGGACTTCGACATCTTCCACTGCTGCTCCCTTCTCGTGCGCAGGAACCTGCACTCTACTCGCCTTGTTGAATGGAGCCTCTTCTTCCACGGCCGGGGCCTCTTCCTCGCACCGTAAAACCATAGCCCCTGTTTCAAGGGTTAACCTTTCCATAGTCTTCTACTTCGCTGTTACACAACGTCCTCAGTTAACACAGGACTTCGCTCTAGTTCAATAAATATTACGCGACGCAAAAGTATCTATATGAAACATAACTATAATTATTACTACATTTCTTTGCTTACATGTAGGGGGATTACTCCTCCAAAACCTGACCTGCATCTTCTGCCTCGCACCACTTGCTAGCTCGATAGAATCCTCGATCAAACGAGGTTTCTTCCATGGCACCCATGCTATCTTGACCTCGCATTTTGGGGGGCCACCATGTTTCTAGTAATTACTGACAACGACTCTCCGATTCCTTCAGGAGGGTCTTGTGATCGGATAGTGCCAAAAACATGGGAAATCCACAATTTAGTAATCTAGCTGTGGTCCTACTACACCCAGACTCCATTTCTTTTGACTACCAGAAATTTGGCAAAACACCAAAAGCAAGCTATGAAAAAGGCAAAATACACATTGAAATGGGACTCAAGCTTCTTGCAAAGCTTGATCATTTCAACATGCAGGCCTTCGGAAAAATAGCTAGCCCAATTGAATCGCATCCCCTCCTCCATGACCTCTCACATAATTCGAGCCTACTCAATGGTTAGGAATCTCCCTTGGGAGAGGCTCTTGGGGAAGGCCTGGGCTCAGAAAAGGGGGTAAATGGTGTTGGCCACTTCCAACTCAATCCCATCGGCAGGAATTCCTTTAGCCTCCCTCTTGACCCCTAGCCACTCCTCTGTCTCTTCCTCATACTTCGCACTCCTCTTCAACTTTTTCTCTATAGGAAAGCCATCGGAGGGGACCCCAAAGAGATTGGAAAATAGCTGAGTGTCGATGTCAAAATTTACACACACATTATGCACGCTTATGCAGAGATGCTCAGCTTCTTCGCTGAAGGAGTTAACTAAGGTCAACATTTCACCCGCAGTAACATCAGGGGTTATGGCCAAGAACAGGTCCATTAGTCTAGCCTCCCAAAGGTTATTGGTCAAAAAAACTGGGGCCGCTCTATGGCCAAGCCAGTGTTGTGCCTCCTTTATATCACCATAGCAAAAAAAGAGATTGTTCGCATCACAACCGAAAGCCATGATTGTAATCTCCCGTAATTCCCTAACTGCTCACATAAATTAATAGTTAAGCCGAGGTAACAAAAAAATGAGATAACTTCATATGTCATTACTAACTGATAACATTGATATAATTCATCATCATAATAAAGTTTACCAAGTCCTAATGGCAAAGGAAACGGAGGGATTTTCCTTTGCACGTCGACGACAGTGAAGGGAGGATCCAAAGTCCATTTCCTATCCAGCCAACCAAGATTTCTACATCTAGAAAAGAATTCAGCATAGCAGGTCAGGTATTCTAAGATTTCGAATGCTAGTTGTTCCATGACAGCGGCCCGTACATTGCTAATAGAAGTAAATTCACTTATAGCCCTTTCAGTCAATGACAATATATCATTATCACCCAGGAGACCGCTGTCATTGATGAAGAATCTACATCACAGAAGATGGATGAATTCTTTATGCTCAACGTAAATTTAAATAGTAGTTAGCATGTTGCCACACATCGAAATGACACAAATTTAAATTCTTAACCACTTGTGTAATACACGGTACCAGGTGGGTTCTAGAAGTAGGTTGTGAGGTGACGGGCCACGAATAGAGTATTGTAGGAGTGATAATAGTTGAATCTGGGCATCTCCCAGATCTAGCTCAAATGCCTTAAACCTTTTGTGCTCTATTCGCGGTCTGGCACCTGCACAATTTCAATCCTACCATCTTTCAGGAACGCTAAAATGCTATGTGTTGAACCAACTAGTAGCGTCTCCAAAATAGCAACAACTACATCACCTGGTAGATGTGACCAGATGATTACACTGTAATTACGAAGTAAAAATTGCTAGAACCCCCGTGCACCCATTCGGAACCACACCGCCTCCTCTTTTATATGAATATGAGGAGGAGGAACATTGGCCGCGGGAACATGCATGCAGCATAGAATGTCCATGATGTCCAAAATGATTAGGATGGGCTTCAACATAATACTATACAATGAAAATGTATTACTATTAGACAAAACATTTAGACATGAACTTTCATCATACTACATTAGGGTTCTCCTAATTCCCAGAAAATTACAGATTCCACTAGAAACGCATTGCCAGAACCACCCAAACCCTTGCAAAAGCGCAAGGTCTGTCCCTGACAATGGCAATGAAAGCAACATTGCATATTACTCTAGCATAACATGTAATTATTATGGGAATAAAGGAAAAGAAAACAAAACCCTGATTATGCTACCCATAGGTACAATATGTATATTTTTTAATTATACACCATGTTTGCTCAATATTACTTAATGTAACCTAAACCCTCGTAACAATGCGAGGTTCATCTCCAACAGCGAAGACAAAGGTAATATCGCAAACCACAATAACTTATTCCGTGTAAACAGATATTAACGCTCAACGCAACATACGCATTTAGAAAAATAATATACAACTATGATGCTGCAACAAATATAGTGCAAAAGGGTGGATGACAACTTGCCAATTAAGTGGAGTAACTTCCCAAGCTTCGACTCTGGCCTATGAAGCCTACTACAAACTCTCCTGCACTTCATCAATCCTTGCCAGTTTAGCATTCTTCCCGTTGACCTTTGGTGCCATAGTTGCAATCGAAAGAGTCTTCGTAAAATCGTCTATTTACACCTTGCCTCTGCTCCTTCTGTACTATGGCCAAATCCAAATTCGCGATATTTGTAACCTTTTTTGAGTATGAACCACCAGTTTATAAAAAAAATGCTTAAAACTAACTTTTCTTTCTGCTCGATCAATGTGGAACTTTCCCGAAACACTGGTGTCAGTGTGACATGAAACGTGAAAATCAGGGCATTAATTTCATAGATATCATGTGGATCACGGTCTAAAATGACCCTAAACTAATACATAATTTATCATCTTGTAATCTGGTTGCATTAACTATCGTCTGTATAAAAATTCAAATTTCACGACACGCTAGACATTCCACATTGCATTTTTTTATCTTATTTCATACGCTAGCACCTAGGAAGCCTAGCTCGTGATTGTTTTACAAACTGTGCATTTGTAACATTCCACTAAGATCTTAAACTGGAAGCCTCTTTAATATGCAACCCTGACACAGAAAAAAAAACTCTTATCATTCAATACATTAGCAGAAAAATAATGTAACAACTTCTGTTTTTGGCATTTTACCAGGGCGATTCACAAATGGATGCATCTTTATCCACACCATTAACCTTAACAAGCCCATATGGGGAGACCATTAAATAGCTTAATTACATGCTGATAGAAACAGACCCTTCCCTTTGTGGTGTGACCATAGCAACATTGGAAATATCCCCAGATTGGCCAGAATATCTGGCCCGAACTCTAAACTTGGAGGTTGGTGACGTGACCAAGGATCCTCTCAACGAGGTCCCTGTAGTTACGAACAAAGATGAAAATAAAACTCTTAGGATTAGTTCCCTCCTAGACCAATAGGCACAGAGTGGCATAATGCAAGTGCTCCAAAATAACACTGTTGTATTTGCGTGATCATATGAAGACATGCCGGGATTAGACCCAAGATTAATACAACATAACATAATTTTAGACCCATGCATCAAAGCAATTAGATAAAAGACACAAAAGATTAAGCCAAAGATCGCACTAGCAGTGTGTAATGAGATCACCAAGCTATATTAAGCTAGTTTTATTCGAGCAGTTGATTACTCAGACTGGGTGTCCAACATCATAGTTTTCTCTAAGAAGACAGGAGGCATACGCATCTACATAGACTTCCAAGATCTAAACAAAGCTACAATTAAGGATAATTTTCCATTACCGAGTATCGACCAACTGATCGATACAATAGCCAGTCACGTGCTTCTATCCTTTATGGATGGTTTCTCAGGTTATAATCAAATTCGTATTAACCTAGAGCATCAATTGACCACAACATTCATGATGCCCTGGGGGACTTTCTGTTACACTATGATGCCTTTCGGGCTAAAAAATGCTGGGGCAACATATCAACGAGCCATGACATACATCTTCAGTGACTACCTTTCAGGAAGATTGAACGACTATATAGATGACATAGCTATCAAGTCTATAAAGTCGGAAGATCATTCAGAAGACCTGGAGTTAGTCCTTAAACGATGTCTTAAGCATGAATTATAGCTCAACCCAAAGAAATGCGTATTCAAAGTCAAAATCGGATGCATGTTGGGGTTTGTGGTATCAGAGACTGGCATCCGAGTCGACCCTGACAAGGTTAAAGCCATCATCGATTTAATGCCACCTACAAATCTCAAAGAACTACGTGGGTTCCAAGGCAGGCTACAGTTCATCAGGCGGTTCATTTCGAAGTTAACAGATAAATTACATCCTATGCAACACCTTCTTAAGAAGGGTGTTAATTTTGAATGGACCGATGACTACCAACGTGCATTTGATGACTTAAAAAGGGAGCTGCAACATTTACCAATAGTTTTCCCACCACAAAGGGATCAACCTTTCTACATTTATCTAGCTAACTCAGATGTGTCTATAGCTGCATTACTTTGCCAAAAAAGGAATGATGGGTCAGAAGCCCCTATCTATTATCTCAGTCATGCTCTATTTGCATATGAAACAAGGTACAACGAAGTGGAGCATAATTGTTTGACATTGGTTTTTGCACTTAAAAAATGTAGGCATTATCTTTTTCATAGTTAGGTCAACATAATTTGTAAAAACAATGTTCTGCAGGCTATCTCAAATAATTTGTATGAGAGTAGTAGGATAGCTCTCTAGAAAAGCTATCACAGCTGAATTTTACTTACATTATGTTGGCCAATCATCCACCAAAGATCAGGCTATAGCTAACTAGCTAGCAACATCCCCTATTAACGATCAAGCTACAATAGAGCCAGAATTTTCAGATTAGCATGTACATAGTTTAAGCCTTGTATCAACAGGCCTTGAAGCGATGTTATACTTCGATGGAGCTTTGACTCCTAGAGGCGGTAGTTCTGCCACTGTTATTACACTTGCCCTTGAGGATGTGCGTCCATTGGCTTACCACCTGGCCTTCCCTTGTATGAACAACGTGGCAGAGTATGAGGGGCTCCCCAGAAGATTGTTGATAGCCAGAGAACTCAATGTTCAACACCTGATAATCCAAGGTGATTCAATGCTCATCATCAATCAAATCATAGGAGTCTATGCCTACAAAGCTATGCATCTACATCCCTACTATGATATGGCTAAAGATCTCCTAAAATAATTTGTGACAATCGATGCTCAACATGTGCCGCATAACGAAAACGCTGTGGCCGATGCACTAGCCACACTAGCATTGAACGTGCCGCCACACTTGTTTGCCACTTAGCCCGCTTTGATGATGGAATGTACAGATCCTATCATTCAAGTGGTGCAAATTTCTTCATTAAACGTGGGGGGAACGCCAGAATGGTACAAAAACATTAAGAGTTACCTTCTACATGGTGAACAACCACACGAGCTAACGCATGCACAAAAAGATGCAGTGTGCAAGCATGCTAGGAAATACGTCATTATTGGAGATAGTACTCTCTGTAGACACTCTTTCGATGGGGTATTGCTAACCTGCGTTGATAATGACCAAGCACAGCGAATAGTTAGTGAAGTCCACGAAGGGCTGTGTGGAGGACACGTAGTCCCACGAGCCATGGTCGCTAAAATCAAACACCTATGGTACTATTGGTCATACATGGAAAAAGATTTCCTTACCAAGGTTAAGACATGTGACACATGCCAGTGTTATGCAAACCTAATACACGTGTTGCCAACCGAGTTACACACTACACAGATCACTTGGCCATTCCAATAATGGGGACTAGATATCATAGGTCCCATCACACCTAAGTCTTCCGCAAGACATAGCTTCATTATTACTGCCATTGAATACTTCACAAAGTGGGTTGAGGCTATCCCCCTACAGAAGATTACAACTCAATAGGTTTTCCATTTCATCTTAGAAAATATTGTAACCAGATTTGGGCTCCCTATGACTATTGTGACTAACAACGGGCCACAATTTAGTAGCACAGAAACTAAATCTTTTTGCAATAATCTTGATATCAAGCAATCTTTCTCTTCACCCTATTACCCGTAAGAAAATGGTCAAGTAGAAGCAATAAAAAAGGTAATTATCAATCTACTTAAGAAGATGCTCAGCAATAACAAAAAAAGATGACATGAAAAAATCCTCTACATGCTATGGGCGTACCGTACAACGTACAGAATAGCTAAAGACAAGACGCCCTACAGCCTAGTTTATGGATCCGAAGTAGTGTTGCCCTTGGAATTGTAGGTTCCCTCATTGTGGATGGTCCTCTCCATGGTTATAAATGAGACTCAACAAAATGAGTCTAGAATCGTGGATTTAGACTTAGTGGAGGAGAACTGCATCCAGATGCTCGACACCATCGAAATATATCAAGATAAACAAAGATAGAAGCATCGGAACAACCTGCATCAACAACTAATCAAGAAAGGAGACTTTGTTCTCAAGGCCATTCATGAACTAGTAGGCAAGTTCTCTGCAAACTGGGAAGGCCCTTTCCTGGTCACCGGCGCATACGGCAACGGAGCATTCAAGTTAGCAGATATCGACGGCAACGAGTTATCAAATCCAGTGAATCATCTATATTTGAAGAGGTACTTAATCTAAAGATCAACTTAGCTTAAATGCAAGGTAACAAATGTTCACTGCGACGTAAAAATGACAAAATTGTACATGTCTGCTAAGACGTAAAACTGGCATTCCTTTCACGCATCCGCCAAGATGCTAAACTGGAAAAGTTTCCGATCGTCTGCCATGACGTGAAACTGGAAAGGTAAGCATATGTCTACTGAGATACTAAACCATCATAGACTTGTCCCTTGGTTACAACATAAAACTAACATCCACAACATAGTCTTCTAGGACCATAGACTAGCTCTTCCATCTTCCGCTACGACGTAAAACTAGTAGGTTTCAGTCTACCCAAACGTTAAACTGGTACCACGGCCTGCTCAGGCTTAAAACCAGCAACAATGGTCAACCAGGACTCAAAACTGGAATTCATCAACAGATGATCCACAAAGCAAGTAAGCATGATCACTCTTGCACTGCATCCCTACCAAATGGAATGGGTAAGGTGTTGGGATAGACGCAACGCCGCTACCCCACCAACATCCTACTGATTCCTTGGATAGGCCGAAAGGCATGCTACTGATCCCTCAGAGATGTTGCTATGATAGCCTCTCTGTAGTTGTAGCTCCTGGGATCAACCTCGCCTCCATCCATCACCGTCACCAAACTCCAGCTTAGCAGATTCATCTAACTTGTTCTTTGCCCAGCCATTTGAGCAAGATGAATCTGGCTGTCGACGATGGTTTCATGAACCACAGCATCAACATTGGGATCCTTGCTCCTTGTTACGATCCATGTTTTATTCCATACACTCTCATTTTCACTTTGGACAACACTTTTTTCAACAGCCTCCCTCCTTAGCGACTAGGACAATTGCTTTTGTGCTCTACTCTCTGTTATGTTTTGCAGGTTACTTGGTACGACAGCATTGATCGAGAGTGCATTCATTAGAAGGTGAGGTGTCATAGCATCCTAAAGTGGTTGCTTAGACTATCCTAGCTACTCAGGGGTGCAAACCCTACCTCTCCCCCTATCAAATACGTTACTTCACTTTCTCCTTCCCTTGTCCTCACAACCGTCTTTACCCTCTTCTTTACTTGTATAGAGCGTGAACATTCAATTAAATTCTTTCGCATCATGGTGTCCATGAACTGGCATAACGCAATTCACCTAGTGGAATGTAGTTCAAAAAAAAGGACGAAGCTTGGCAAAATGGATGTAAAACAACTCATCCATGCCACGCGGGCGTAACACAACTCATCCGCGCAAGCCCTTCATATACAGTATGACGGCGTAACCTATCGCAAATACATTCGCGGAAGGACATAATGACTTGTTCACAAAAGTTTCATGTTCATGTGTTTGAGTCTTTCCCAAACCTCCCTTCTCTCACATCTATAAAATACCTCCTACACTTTCTTCCCTACCCTACCTTTACACTTCCAGGTTTGACAAAGTGACATTTGAGCAATCTCCGATGGACACTGTTGGTGCCTTTACCTCTCTAGTATTTCATATTCTTTGTTGACGTCTTTCAGGAAAGCCCTCTAAACATCAACAAAAGGGGCAATTGAAACACCATAAAAATTTCAAGGCCTCGATGGTTCGGCAAAATTTAGCGATTCAGGCAAGGAGTTGCGACAAAGCACAGCACAATACAAATAAATTTTAGAAGACAGAACAAGGCGATGGGTGCATGGCGGCAAGCCTTCAACTTTGCGAGTTTTCTATGTTTCAAAATCTTAACTTTTGGCATACTACGCTACATTACGCAACATAGTGTGATGTCGCGTTACACAACATAATGTCAAAGGGCAATCCACCGCAAAATCAAAGATGGAAAACATTCAATACTTCGACGACCCAGCAAAAATCTTAAGGTTTAGGTAATGATCTACAGCATGCTGCACATTTTAGGAGATTTTATTTCTCGGTTAAGGGGGCTGTTATGCTATATTACGTAGTGTAACATAATAAACCCTGAAAAGGGTTGATCAGAAATAGAGGAAGCACAGCGAAAACACTTCAACTTTCTCCAGTTTCGCTATTTTACGTTGAATTACACCATGATGCGTAATTGAGTATAACACAGTGTAATGCAAGCAATGATAGCACAATTTATACATCAGTAGTTCATACGTCACAATACACTCTCTAGTGTATTGCAGCGTAATCAAAGGACAATTTGTTGCCAAAGCCCAAATAAGAGTGGTCTACGATGCGCTACACAGTATGGCGCCGCAAGCTTCAATAACAAACACATTAGGTCAATGACATCTTGTAAGTTCTGAACACACATCATCTAAACCATGTTTTTCTACTGACCTTAACCTTATAAATGCCCCAGTTGATGAAGATCAAGAAGTTGGAAAAAATTTTCTTTCAAGATTGACAAGAGAGCAAAAGAGGATCAGCAATCGTGAGAACATCAGAGGTGATTGGCAAGAACCCTTGATCAGAAACAATTCGTTAATAGATATTCTGCCCTGGGTCTAACTTCCTTGCACCTAGATTGGCTAGAACAAGGTAGATTGACCTTTGCTTGTTTCATCTTTAGCTAACTTTCTTGCTATTGGCATGTGCTTTGTCCAAACCGAAGTCTGCCTGTAATCATTGTATCCAACATATTTTGTTCATAAGTTAAATCCCAGATCTTGGGGTTGCACTCTCTATAAATCTGATTCCTTGCATCCTACTTATATAGATTTTGCAATCGCTTTAAATCTTTTACATCACTTTCAATTACTTTCAGGATTAACGACATTATTTCTTCTCATTGGGATCGTCCTTTTGCCATCCAATTACTACAAAAATTTTACTGATCAAATAAGTCCTTATCTAATCGAAAAGATTGTTTAGGGCACCTTGGATTTGTTTTTTCTCTAGCACGGTCCTCGCACAGATCCAGGGTTAGAACTGTGTACGCGGACTTTCGTTCGGTATTTCCAGCGACCGATGTATTCCATCGTTACAAACATCACCAACTTTTGGAGCCCTGTAACTAAGTTAAAATAGGCCTAAATAAAGCACAAGGACTCCCCATGACCTTCACCAAGGTCCCTAGCAGGTCCTAGCCTCCAAAAAATCAAAATTTGGGCCTTAAATAAGGTATTTTCAGTTGGTGACGCTGGGGTTATTTTTTCAGACACTGCACACCATAACCACAGTGTGACCAAACAAAAATAGGGTAAAACAACAGTTTTAGGTAGCATCTTTGACACCAGAGCAACCCACAAGGACCGAAAGCACTCGTACTTGTTCACAGGCTTCAAAAAGTTTAAATTTGGACCTCAAATATGCCATTTTAACTTGGTGATGCTGGGGTTACTTTTTCAGATGCTGCACAGCGTAAGCACAATGAAATAAACCAAAATAGGATAAAAAAACATCCAAATTAGCCCAAATTCCACACACAGAACCCTCATGACTGATGGCATGCAGATCCACTCTGCAAATGGGTCTCACAGGTCAAAAATGGGTTCAAAATGCACTGTTTTCAGGTCAAACGCTGTTAGTCATGCTGGCATGCTTCTAGTAGTGTAAACCCAATGTAAACACTTTCATACGCTGGACGCTGGATGTTGGACACTAGATGCTGATGCCAGAATAGGATGTGCACACATCAAAGCTAGATCCACACATGCTGGAGGCTTTGGTAGCACAAAAAATAGCACAGAACTGCAGATCTGGAGGCTAGACACCTAGATCCATGTTTGTACATTAACATTTATTGCATTTTTGACATTTTATTCAGTGTTTCAAGTTCTTATGCTGGGCATTACGCATGCCAGTGTAAGAGATCTTGGATGCTGCACTATACATTATAACAATTTCTGTGCATCTGGTCAATGCGCACACCTGGCACCCGATCCAAATTTTTCTCAACCCGTAGTTACTGATCTTCTCCCAGATCTGAATCTCATGCCCAAACCCTATAAATCTCCTATTTTTCCACTAGATCAAGGTTTGAAAAATTGGAATCACACACACTAAAGAAATCTAGGCATCAATTTCATACGTTGGGCTTCATACAGACTTGGACATTGTACACTTGCAATCCAAAACCTGCATCCTCCCAGCATCTGTTCTCATCCATCGGGGCTAAACATCCACCTTGCGACCAATCCGTGACTGCGTTTTGACCGGTGCACATTCTAATTGTTTATCAATACAAAAAGTTTGCATTATTACCCATATTCTTACAGTTTACATTATTGTTCATGTTCACATTTTTCCTATTTTCATTATTTATCATTTAAATAGTTTACATTCATTTACGTTTAGTTTTGTATTTGTTTTTGTATAACCCAATGCATCGCAATCGCGTACGTTCGAGGAAGTTCTCGTTTGATCCACGTGCGGACCATTCAAGGCACTCTACCTTCGTTGATTTCCAGCTTGCCCTCAGGTGAAGGTAGGGTCTTATTGTTTCATCTATAGATCTCTTGGTGTCCCTTCATTCCATCCTCTCACCAACGATTTCGAATGGTACAAGTAGTTGGCTGTGACATTTATTGAGTTTGATGTGTAGCTATGATAGGTGTGGGACCATCCATGCTAGGATAGTAGAAAGTAGAAGATGGTAGCACTATGCTCATGAACAAAACAAAAGTGTTAGGGGAAGGTGCTATGACCTTGGGGGATGTTTGTTTAAAAAATCCTCGTAGGATGTTTCTAGGCTCAAATTCCATCCTAAAATCATCCTCCTCCTCTTGTTGTTCTTTTGAGCTATGCTTGTCATCTTCATGTTTCATTATAATCAATTGAGCCAAGATTTTGGCATATGCTAGCATAGACATTGGTTAGAGGTATTTAGTCATATGGGGAAGGGACATACTCTTTCCCATCCCAATGTACAAGCTTAAACTCAGTTTTTTCCTCTACTTCCACAAGTGAAATCATGAGGCTAGCCTGCATGTTGGTGTAAATGTAGTGATAATAACCTTCATTTATGGAGGTAAAGTTGGGACTTTTCCCTCTAACCCTAAAATATTTCCTACATTCAATGATGGTAGGATCTTTGAAATCATAGACCCTCATGGCTATTGGAGGGTGAGAGGCAATTTGGAGGACTATTGGAAAGACATGGCTATAGTGTTGAGAATGGCTTAAAACATGCTATAAATGATAAAATAGAAGTAAATTCTAGCAAATGGAATTNGGATAAGGGGGTTTACCCCTTTACCAAAAGTGGAAAATTAGAAACATTGGTGTTAAGCCTCATCCAAGTTGATCTTGCAACTACCTCTACATTGGGTATGGTAGAGGGGGAAAAGAAGAGGGGTGAGATGATGGGAATCTCACACTTTATAATCTAATGTTGATGGAGAGAAGGCTAAAAACCAAAGTGAATAGTTGGGTTTTCCCACTGAGACTTGGTCTTGGCAAGCTTCTAATTTTCTCAACTTGGAAAAAATGGAGAGAAAGATAGCTTTTGGGAGTTTGGTAGTTTTCATAAGGGCTACATCACCAACTTTAGAAGATGAAATTGGTAGTAAAAAAATAAAAGGAGAGAGATATCAGTGTTGGCTTTGGACTATAAAATTCACAGTAGGTGCTATGAGAAGCCAACATCCACCCACCTGCAACTTCCATGTTGCAATTTTAATCATAGGGAAAAATGGGCAACACTGATCTTTTGGGAGCTTTAGCTGCAAAAAATTAGAAAATAGCTTTCAACTTGCAATGTTGGCAATGAAACAAAAGTAGATTTGGTCATTAATTTTGTAACAAACTTCATCCATGTTGGCCTCCCAACTACCTCTACACTAGGTATGGTAAGGGGAAAGAAGGGGGGAAGGAGGGGTTGAGCTAATGGGAATCACAAAACTCCTACCCCAACGTTGATGAGGACGAAGGCTAAAAACAAGATTGAAAGTTCATGTTTTTCAACTAAAACTGGTTTTAGTGAGTTGCCAATTTTCTCAACTTAGAAAAAAATTTGGAAAAAACCAACTTATGGAAGAGTTAAACCATCCACTTTAGAAAGTAGACAATAAAATAATGATAGTAAAAAGAAAAAATATTGGGAGAGAGATATTAATGTTGAATTTGGGTTATAAAATTCACAATAAGTGCTGTGAGAAGCCAACACCCAACCACCTACAATGTTCATGCTGTAGTTTTCATCATAGGGGAGGATAGATCAGTGTTGATTCTTCAAGGTTTTGGCTAAAAAAATGCAAATTTACTACTAAGAGACAATGTTGGTAATGTATCTAATAGATTTTGGCATAGAAATTAGATGGACACCCTCCTTATAGTGCCAAGAAAAATCATTATGACTAAAAAAGTCAATCTCTAGAATGAAGATTGATAAATCTGGTGCACAATAGTCCTCAACCTCGGATCCCTAGGACCTCCATGAAAAATGGGATCCAAGGCATCTTGGTTGGTCTAGTAGATCAACTAGGGACTTGGAGGGTTTGCAAAACATTGTAATGAAGTGGAATGTAAAAACTAATAACAAATATGAATAATGCATAGAAAATAAACAAATATATTTTGCACACAAAACCAAAAACATAAAAACTTTATTGAGAAATAATAAAGAATAAGTTAGAGAAATGTGTACAAATGGTGCTTGAATGGGAAACAAGGTGGTTCACTTAGATGGAGGTTTAGGGATCATTGATGTTGATGCATTCATCTTCATGATCTGGATGTCCTACCACTCTTGATTCTATTGAATGTCTAGTGCTACAATCTCAAATCTACAATGTTGGCTACCATTGGGGGGGTGAGAAGTGAAAAATTTGGATGCTAGATTACTCCACACCAGGGTTTGGGAATCCCAAAAGTGTAGTGTTGACATAAAAAATTTACAAATCTCAAGGTGATAGTACTTCCACATTAGGGTTCAATAGAATAAAACCATGAGAGATTGCAAGAGCCCTTGAGTATTTGAAAATGCCCCAAGTATGGAATTATTACTTGGAGAATGTATGTATGCTCAATGTATTCAAGTGTCAAAAGAATGAAACCAATGCCAAAGGTATGTGATAACAAAAGTGTGGAACCTGTAAATGGTGTTTGAGGTTGGTTTTTATAGGTCTTAGGTCATGAATGGTGCTGCATAATGGATTTAATTTGGCTGCATAATGGCTACAAATTGGTTGCCAAATTGTTGCAAATTTCTTCCTTGTTCAGGTGAGATGGATGCCCAAATTTGGGAGGCTACCATATGTAGTAAGTTCCTCCCCATGGTTATTTTGTTTACTATAAATAGTAATGGGAGCACACCTTCCACATTGGAGATAAATTTTACACATTGAGCTCTTCACCATGCTTTTTGAAATGGCTGGTCAATGTTGGAGTGCATGACTTCTAGCTATTATGGATTCATGACTCCTAGGAAACCATATTACTACATCAAAATGTCTTTTGAACTTAAGAATGCTATAGCTATTTATCAATGAACTATGTATTTTATCTATGAATACATGATGTTTAAATAGTTAATGATTACATTGACAATTTGACCATCAAATCCACCTTAGCAACTAATGACACTTCTAATTTCGATTAAGTTTTAACTCACCGTGACAAGTTTAACCTACTTCTTAATCCCAAGAAATGTATTTTTGGGATTATTATAGACAAGATTTTAGGCTATCTTATTTCTCAAGATGGCATATCTATTGATCTTGACAAGGTTAAAGCTATTATACATGTTTCACTTCCCAAAGATATTCAAGATATGTGTATTCTATAAGATCATCTTTAAACAATTTGCTACCTCATTTCTAGCCTCACTGATTAGCTTCATTCTTTAACTCATTTGATTCATAAATTTACTTCCTTCATCTAGTATAAGGATTGACAAAAGGCCTTTGATTCCATCAAAGAAGCCTTAAGCACTCTTTCTATTCTTACTCTTTAATCATTCAATCAATCTTTTTCCCTCTACCTTTCCAAATCCAGCCATTTAATATTCACCATACTTTCTCAAAGTCAAGAAGATTGAGTTGATCTTCCTATATACTACATACTCGATCCTTTCTTAAACTATCAGACTAGATACTTTAACATTGAAAAGTCTTGTCTAAGTCTTGCCTTCACCATCAAGAAGTGTAGATAATATCTTCTCAAATGTAAGGTCTTTGTTATCTACAAAGATAGCATCCTTAAATGCATTGCTAATAATACTTCCAAAAATCATCATTTATATTGTTGGAAGAATTTTCTTATTTTTTTAATCTTTGTTTTCTCTCTCAACACTTAATCATAGGTCAAACTATAGCTAATCTTATCTCTTCCTCTAAAACAACCAATGTTGTTCACATCCTATACATTGATGCTAAGGATTTAGATGTTATCCTTTACTTTGATGGAGCACACCATCCTTCAAATATAGTGCATCATGTTTCCTTATTCTTTCCACTAAAAAAGTTATTTATTGGACTTACAGGCTTGATTTTCCTTACACTAGTAACATAGATGAATACGAGGCTCCAATACGAAGTTTTTTTCTAGCTTTATGAAGTAAAGTTAAGAATATTACTATTTATGATGACTCTCATCTCATTGTAGATTACATTGATGGTAACTATGATTACAAGGATCCTCACTTGATCCCATACCTATAGATGACTACGGAACTTATCTTATTTTTTTTTACATTATTCATACTTTAAGCCACATACCATGTTTTGAAAACATTTTAATTGATGCCTTGGCAATCCTCATCATTCATGGTGATTCTTTTTATATGCAAGATGAACTTGTATAATCCATTTTCTTAATGCCTATCATGTAATCTCCTAACATATTTTTAAGTGATATCAATATGAATGATGATAACCAATAATACATTGAACTTCTTCATTACCTTACCATGGGGAAAAATCACTAGTCATCTTATTCTTGCTCAAAAGAATACTTTTTATATACATAGCTAATATATATGCTTAGTGAATCCCAATATCCTTTTTTGAGTTTCTTCTATGGATGTTCTTCTACATTGTCTTAGTACTACGGAGTCTAAGAGAGTCCTTGATCAAGTTCACTTGGGAGTTTGTAGCAAACACTTAGGTTCACATTCCTTAGCTTCTTGCACTATTTCCTTGGACTATTGGTGATTAACCTTAGCCAAACATGCTTATCACCTAGTTAAGATGCATGATACTTACCAAATGAATGGATCTCTTATCTATGCTCCTTCACAAGAGCTTAACATGTCTCAAATCACATGGTCCTTTCAAAAATAGGATTTAGATCTTATTGATTCTCTTAGCCCTCCTTAATCTATTGGGTACTAATTCATTCTAACTACTACAGAATACTTCACTAAGTGGGTAGAGGTTATTCCTTTGTATTCCATCAAGTCCTACTTCATCTACCCCTTCATCATTAATCATATCATAACCTAATTCAATGTGCCTCTTCAAATTATAACTAACAAAAAACCTCAATTTAAAGGAAGCAGGTAGCTTATTTCTATTCCATGTACTACATCATCCAATATTTTTCATCATATTTCTATCCTTAGTCTAATGTTCAAGTTGATTCCACCAATAAAAATCTCATCCACTTTCTTTATAATATGGTTAATAAAACCAAATGCAATTGATACATATAGCTTTTCTATGTACTTTGGATCTTTCGTACAACTTTATGTATAGCTACTAGTTGTACTTCATACCTTTTAACTTATGTTTTTGAGGTGTTCTTACTAGTTGAGCTTCATATGTCATCCTTCCATGTTCCTTTACATGATTAGTATTTAGATTAGGATAATAACAACATGTGATGTGTTAAGTTGGATCTTCTTAAAGAACATCAAAAAACTGCTCTACAAACTCTACATGAATATTAATCAAATATTTAGCTCCATTATTCTAGATACATTTAAGTTAGAGAGAATAAAAAAGTTGATCTAGTTCTCTACAATTTTCTGAACTCTAGAGATACCGAGTTCTTTTTCAATTGGTAGGGTCCTTTCCTAGTGATTTAGTCTCTACAAAATGGTGTCTATATTTTTTCTAATCTAGAAGGATATTAAATTCTACATCCTATCAATAGAATCTTTCTAACCCTCTACAACATAAGTCAAACTACAACATTAGACCTACTTACTATTCAAGATCAAACAAGTGCTATCCTAGTTGTAGTTTGCTTTACTACAATAGGATGCATACTATGTTAGGATAACAAGTTTTCTCTAAATCCTATCTTTCATGTACTATTTTGCATATTCCTCCTATCTATCTCATATTGTGCTATTTTTTAGATATTTTTTAATATTTTCCTATGATATGTATCCCATTCTACTCCATGTACTCAATAGAACCTATGAAGCTGTTGAATGAGTGAATATCTTATTGCTTCATCTGAGGATGTGATTGAGTATATTATTGAGTGGGATAGGAAGGGGTTACTTTGATAGGATATATATGGCATCATTTTCAGCCGTACAGTGTGTAGGATTTAGCCATGTCCTACTTCTATGACATAGCATTGTCCTTATGATAGGTCTATTGGTGATATCCTCTTTTATTTCATTGATTTTTTTTTCTTTCTACTTTCGCATGCTACAAATTTCTACTCTATTGTACTATATAAATCTCTTCTTCTTTTGATCCCCTCTCCTCATCTATTTTCATTCCTCTCTATATTCAGCATTAGCAAACTTGAACGAGTGTCTCTTCCCCTATGTAGTGAGGGAATGTTGAGTGTTGAGAGATGTAAGGAATGTGAAATCTACCTATGAGTGAGCTAAGGAAGAAGTTGACTTTATGGATTTAGCCATGTTCCACTTTTGTGACACAACATCCTATCATCAGTGTATTGGTTATGTTTCTATAATGGTTTCCCTTATGTTTTATTACTCTATCCCTTTATCTTTTAATACTCTACATTGGTGAGGCTAAATGAGTGTTTTTTATTTACTCTATGAGGGTATGATTGAGATAATTGAGTGGGTTAGAAAGTGCTATATCCAAATTTTCATGTGTGCTTCTTAAAATTTAGCCATAATCTACTTCTATGATGTGCCACTTCACTGTAGGTATATCAATGATATCCTAGACTTTCCCCCACTATTATCTTCCTTTTTCTAATTCTTTTGTAGGTACCTATTAGCTTGGGTCTTTTCTTGATGAATTCTCCTTTATGTTTTCAATATTATTGATCAAGATGGACAATGTTATATCCACTTTGGATTTTTCTATATAAGTCAAAGTCTTGGGTATATTCTATCACTTTTTAGCATGAAGGCCATCCTCAAAAATCTAATTCTAACATTGCACATCATTTACAACATAGTTTTTAGACCTCTATCTTTAGGTCTCTATAAATGAGTTTCCACATCATAAGTAGCATAATTTTTGGTTCATTATCTACGACTTCTAGTTTCAATGTTTGACATTAGCTCCAACACCAATTTTATTTCCATTATTTGACATTCATCATTAGTTCACATTTTTTGTAGCACATCAGCTCTTCGACTTCTAGTGTTAATCCTACATTTGACATTTGATGTTAATCTCCATAACTATATGTCAGTTCTCCTATATAGAAGCTTCTAGAACCTTCTAGAATATTTGGTGGATCCTAATGCATTTTTTTCATAATCTACAATGCATTTATAGCCTATAAATAGGAGGATATCCATAAATATAAAGGGATTGATATCTATTACCATCTAGTTAGATTTTTGATCATTTGACATTTTCCTTCCTCTAGCTTTTCGATATCTACTCAACATTCCTAGCTATCTCTACTACTCAATGTAGTTAGTATTTATCATTATTTGGAATTTGAAAACCTTTTTATAAAAGCTCTACCTCTCTATAAAATAATTATCCTATTTCTCTCTCTCTCTC